>JAPMUY010002305.1:117500-150000 GCA_026901105.3 Galaxias olidus
TGTATTGATTTATAGCTAAAGCATCTGGATGTCTGTATTTAAGTATCTCTAAACATAATACAATACACATACTATATTGCACTGTATTATATTTTGTGATTTTTCTTTTGTTATAGTTAGAGTTATCATATCCTGTACTTACTGTCATTTTGTAGTTTGTGGTTAAGATGTTTTTTTTCACTATACTGGTTTTTGCAGCTTTTCATCCAAACTGTATCCTTGCTCTCATCTAAAAAGTGCACGTGTTAAAGAGTATTCCTCCCTTCCACATAACAGACCAAGGTCTTCCTCTGCACAGAATGGATCACTAGGAATCCCCAAAAGGTATCGTTTCATATGCCTGTCTAGAACTCCTGCCTAGGACCCCTTCCACTCTGTCTACCTCTCCCGTTTGTACGTTTTAATTCCTTTGGCCAGCAACTTTTATCCTCCCCGTACATCTCACCCCTTTTTCCCTCCCCCTCTCATCCTCCCCCTCTTTTTGCCTCCTCCCTGTCTCTCCCATAGGGACTGTCTAGCTCTCCTTTTGGCTGTGGCAGTGCAATCCAACAGAGCCAGCAGAGCCAGCTCCTTCCAGGCACCCTGTTCTGGCCAGACCTGTGTGAAGGACTCAGTCAGTGTATAGGTTGACATGTCAATCGGCAAATTAACACCTGCAACTCTCTTCACACACCCAGACGCACTGTAATCATACACTTACAAACGCCACCCCAAAAATACACACAGACACGTATACTATCTTTTTTCTCTCTCTCTCTCTGTCTCTCTCTCTCTCTCTCTCTCTCTCTCTCTCTCTTATTGGCATACTCACGCACACACAGACACACAGACACACACATACACACACACACACACACACACACACACACACTGACACCCACTGTTGTCTCTGACGTTTGATTGGATTAAAGAGCAGCTGCCTCCTCACTCCTCTACTTTCACTGTGGTACCGTCCTGTTTCCTCCATTGTGTTTTTTGAACCCCGTGTTCTCAATGTGCCTCTCTGTCTGTCTAGGGGTCTGGCAGCGTTTGACACAGACTGAACAGCTGGACAAGGCCAGGGTGTTCATCAAAACAGCAATCCTTAAGCACCTGAGCGCCTGCCAATTCTGCTCCTCTCCGGGCTGCCAACTGTTCGTCTCTTTAACGACCCTGTCCTCCCCCAACCTCCCCCATGCCGCTATGACTCCCCCCACGTCCCCTCTCTTCACTCTCTCTCTCTACTGTAGTTTACACCTGTCTCACACTCTGTCTCTTTCATCAAACACTTCTCCCCCAATCCCCTCTTTCTTTCTTTCTTTCTTTCTTTCTTTCTTTCGTTCTTTCTTTCGTTCTTTCTTTCTTTCCATCCTTCTTTCTGCCAATAACAATCTATCTCTGTCCAACCCCTCTTCCATTTCACCCCCCCTCCCCTTGCTCCTCACTTTCTCCCCTCTTTTCTGTCCCCCAACACATCGTCAAGTAACAGCTTTTCTGACCTCTCGGTGCCCCCCTGCGGGTCAGATATATATTTCCACACTGATAGAACAACGCAGCGTTCTTTCAAAGTGTAGTAACACTTACACCGGACTTCTCTCTGTGCCAGCTTTCACAAGGGAGAGTGTTCCTCGGGACTACGAGCTACAAGCTACTGTATCCATGGTTACCTAACACACCCTCTGTTTGGTCCGATCGTCTCTGCTTACCCTTTCCAATTTATGATTAGCACAAACTCAAAACAAAATACTTTACTCTTTGAATTAATGCAATTTGAACAATCTAATGTAACATCCACTGTTTTCAGTTTAGAAAATACTATATACAAATGGAGCTCAATGATTATTGTTTTTGTTATTGTTTTTTTAATTTTTTTAAAAGTTTGTAGAGATGCCAGCAACTCAGACACAACACTCTCATATGTAAATATACGATAAATATGTATAAAAATAAACATTAATTAAAACATTTAAACATAGAAAAATAAGTTTTACATTTCAAATCAATAAACAATCCTTGGTTGTTAACAGATCCCATACACAAGCAGTCAGAGAGATCTTTGTAAACAGCAGAGGAAATTAAGACAAAGAGCTACACCTAAAGACACGCGCACTTCAACTTACAACGCTCAAATTTGACAAACCACACAGAGGGAAGGACATTTCCAAATGTCCACATTTCCTTTAGTCTGTAAGTCTATCGAAGTCTGTAAATCGAAGTCTGTAAGTCTATCCAAGTCTGTAAGTCTATCTGAGTCTGTAAGTCTATCTGAGTCTGTAAATCTAAGTCTGTAAGTCTATCCAAGTCTGTAAGTTTATCTGAGACTGTAAGTTGATTTAAGACTGTAAATCTATCTAAGTCTGTAAGTCTATCTAAGTTTGTAAGTCTATCCAAGTCTGTAAGTCAGAGTCTATAAGTCTATCTAATTCTGTAAGTATATCCTAGTCTGTAACTCTAAGTTTGTAAGTCTATCTAAGTCTGTAAGTCTATCTGAGCCTGTAAGTCTATCCAAGTCTGTAAGTCTATCTGAGTCTGTAAGTCTATCTAAGTCTGTAAGACTTAGTCTGTAAATCTATTTAAGTCTGTAAGTCTATCCAAGTCTGTAAGTCTGTCCAAGTCTGAAAGTCTATTGAAGTATTAAAGTCTCTAAGTCTGTAAGTCTATCTAAGTCTGTAAGTCTATCTGAGTCTGCAAGTATATCTGAGTCTGTAAATCTAAGTCTGTAAGTCTATCTGAGTCGTAAGTCTAAGTCTGTAAGTCTATCTAAGTCTGTAAGTCTATCTTGGAAATGCATGACTCGAACAGCGTTTGCATTTGCAAAAAAAACTGTTTAAAGGCAGGAACGTTGATGACAAAGACTATGGTTGGGGGACATAAATTGTAGCAACACAAGGAGTGTCCAGTTACAGTAGGATACCAACCAGTCCGAGATCTCAATGGTAATTAGGAGTAAATCCCATTCTGTGAGGATCTTAGGGAGAGGGAAAGCTGTAGTCTGGAGAATCGTGCATTTTAACTAAAACAAGGAAAGACAGAGATCACAGTTCAAGGTTCAGAGATCAGAGTTAAAGGTAGTCAATAGGATTTGTAAGGCATGTTTTTGAGACACTCAAGAAAAGATTAAAATGGCACAGACAAGTGTATTGCCAACCGTCATACACTTGATCTATTGTGTCGCATAAACTTTGACTTTTACTATAAACCACTTTTTATATGTGTATAATAAAAAATAGGAACACCAAATTAACACTGCCTTTCCCTTAATCAAATATGTCAAACAATTTAAACAAAATCCCAGTTTTTCCTTATCCCAGGAAGCTTGAACCATTTTTTTGCTCTAATTGCTTCATAAAAGCAGACATAAACAGGGTCCTTACCTTCTCTGCTACAGCTACCCTGTCTTGCGTTAAAGCTTGTTGAGTGTATGAGTCTCACCTGTTTTAGAGGAGCTGCAGAGAGGTGAGAAAGTTGTTGTAGCTGAACAGTGACCTCTGCTGGTCGATCGCAGGATAGACCCAGTCTCCCACAGGCCTCCATCAGCCAATCAAAGTGGACCTTAAAGTTCTGGATGTCTAAGTATAACTGGATGAAAGTTTCATTGACCTGAAGAAGGGAGAGAGCGAGAGAGAGATAGATAGATAATAACAGAGTCAAGTTAACTTATTCAATTGATGAATTGATTACTGTACGCAAGAATGGATGGATGATGGATGGATGGATGAATGAATGGATGGATGGATGGATGGATGAAAGAGAAAGGTGGGGCAGAAACACCTTTATGGGATGTTATGAAGTAACCCGAGCTAACGTTATTCTACTTAGGAAGAGATGGATAATACACTAAAGCAATAGCCCCATAATACACTAAAGCAATAGCCCCATAATACACTAAAGCAATAGCCCCATAATACACTAAAGCAATAGCCCCATAATACACTAAAGCAATAGCCCAATAATACACTAAAGCAATAGCCCAATAATACACTAAAGCAATAGCCCCATAATACACTAAAGCAATAGCCCAATAATACACTAAAGCAATAGCCCCATAATACACTAAAGCAATAGCCCAATAATACACTAAAGCAATAGCCCCATAATACACTAAAGCAATAGCCCCATAATACACTAAAGCAATAGCCCCATAATACACTAAAGCAATAGCCCAATAATACACGAAAGCAATAGACCAATAATACACTAAAGCAATAGCCCAATAATACACTAAAGCAATAGCCCCATAATACACTAAAGCAATAGCCCAATAATACACTAAAGCAATAGCCCAATAATACACTAAAGCAATAGCCCCATAATACACTAAAGCAATAGCCACAAAAATACACTAAAGCAATAGCCCCATAATACACTAAAGCAATAGCCCAATAATACACTAAAGCAATAGCCCAATAATACACTAAAGCAATAGCCCCATAATACACTAAAGCAATAGCCACAAAAATACACTAAAGCAATAGCCCAATAATACACTAAAGCAATAGCCCAATAATACACTAAAGCAATAGCCCAATAATACACTAAAGCAATAGCCCAATAATACACTAAAGCAATAGCCCAATAATACACTAAAGCAATAGCCCAATAATACACTAAAGCAATAGCCCAATAATACACTAAAGCAATAGCCCAATAATACACTAAAGCAATAGCCCAATAATACACTAAAGCAATAGCCCAATAATACACTAAAGCAATAGCCCAATAATACACTAAAGCAATAGCCCCATAATACACTAAAGCAATAGCCTCAAAAAATAGACTATAGTAATAGCCCAAAGCAATCTGCGTTCTGTTTTGTTCTTGCATAAGAACATAATAGGAAAAGTCAGGTTCACCTTTAACCCAGGGAGGTGAGCTGAGGTGTGCTCCAGTGCAGGAAGTGATGTCATTGTGTGCTCTCTTGTCAAACTGCCATTGCCACTTTTGATCTGTTTGTTACTGTGCTCCTGATGATTAAAAAACAAAAAAACAAAAAAACAATTCAAATGCAATAGAGAACAGAGGATTTCTGCGCTTTCATGAAATGATGAAATGTACGAAACTTTGGATGACAAAGCCCTTTGAATGTAGACGTTATTCAGGTCTTAATGAGAGTGGCGCCTCCTAATCCTCGCCCCCTCCATTTGTCACCTTAGCCACGGCTAGTCAGTCACTGTCTTTTCTATCAACCCATTCTAAAACCTATTGTTTGTTGCATTTACTATACTTCAAATGACTGATGACTCAAACACAATTTTACCCTGCAACACTGGTCTTGTGTCAACAAAAAGCAAAACCAACAACACCGAAGTTGTATTCCACTCACCAGCAGACTTTGTGTCAGGTGCTCTAAAATGTTGACATTGGAGTTGATACTTCTGATCTGACTGTGGATCAGGCAGTGGTTAGAGGGTCGTGATATTGACTGGTCAACCAACAGCAGCAGCAGCAGGTGAAGTGGTTTGGGGAACCAACCTGGAAACACTGGAGAGGTCATATATATGTTGAGAAAATGTAGGCACTTTCTTTTTGCTTCAGAGCGCTGAGGGATGAGGCTTAATTCATTTCTGCAAGGTACACATACATTATAGCATATTGGCTGTAAAGGACGATGCTATACAGTATGTTAGCTTTCATCTGTTATAGTTGAATCTGTGTACATAGATCCATGGATGGATGGAGTGTTAGTTAGATGGATGGATGGATGGACGGATAGATGGATGGATGGATTGTTAGTTAGATGGATGGATGGATGGATGGATTGTTAGTTAGATGGATGGATGGATGGATGGGTGGATGGATGGTTAGATAGATGGGTGGATGGATAGATGGATGGATGGATGGATGGTTAGTTAGATGGATTGATGGATGGTAAGTTAGATGGATAGATGGATGGATGGATGGTTAGTTCGATGGATGGACGGACGGACGGATGGATGGATGGATGGATGGATGGATGGATGGGTGGATGGATGGTTAGTTCGATGGATGGACGGACGGACGGACGGATGGATGGATGGATGGATGGGTGGATGGATGGTTAGTTAGATGGATGGATGGGTGGATGGATGGATGGATGGATAGATGGATGGTTAGATGGATGGATGGATTGGTGGATGGATGGTTAGTTAGATGGATGGATGGATGGTTAGTTAGATAGATGATGGATGGATGGATGAATGGATGGTTAGTTAGATGGATGGATGGATGGTAAGTTAGATGGATGGATGGATGGATGGATGGATGGTTAGTTAGATGGATGGATGGATGGGTGGATGGATGGTAAGTTAGATGGATGGATGGATGGATGGACGATGGATGGATGGTTAGTTAGATGGATGGATGGGTGGATGAATGGTTAGTTAGATGGATGGATGAATGGATGGATGGTTAGTTAGATGGATGGATGGATGGATGGTTAGTTAGATGGATGGATGGATGGATGGGTGGATGGATGGTTAGATGGATGGATGGATGGTTAGTTAGATGGATGGATGGATGGATGGGTGGATGGACGGTTAGTTAGATGGATGGATGGATGGATTGTTAGTTAGATGGATGGATGGAGTGATGAATGAGAAAGGTGGGGCAGACAAGCCTGTATGGAGTAGTGTGTGTGTAGGATGGATTTAGTAAGGTTAGTCAGATTTTCCCCGTGAAGTGTTTTTCTGTATGTATGCATCTATCATTGTCCCCTTAGTGCACGTTTGTGCCTGTTTGCAGTGATTAGATGACAACTTTCCAATGGCTGTCTTTCGCAATATTGTGTAACACGTTTGTGGTTCTAAGGACCTCTAATAAACAATAACATTCAATCCCAATATAAAAAAACAAAACAAAAAAACGAGTTTTGTTATTGGTCCAGGTCATTATGAAGGAATGTCCGAGGTGTGCTGTGGTTTCTTTGGGGCCTCTTTCAGCTTCTCAGTTTCTTGTGAAGAGGCCCGCACTGACGTCTGACTCAGCATCCCTGGTCCTCCGCTGAATAACCTGACTATGATGTCATAAATAGACCTCTGTCTGAACGCTCTATCCTGTACATCCTTTAATGGTGAGAAAGTTTTGATTTGACGGTTAGGTTGTAGACAGGGTGGAGCTCTAAATAAGTAGTGCAGCCACGAAAAAAACAGATTGAATGTATATTTTCAAACGAGACATCAGACTTATATTATACAATATATACAGTAAATACATACTATTGACTGGTGCTGTATAATATATATTATACTATCCAGATACTCAAATAATAATTTAAGCATATTATCTGATTTAACGTACAGAATCAGGAACGAAAAATAATACTTCAGTCATTTTTGCATTGTCAGCAGTAACTTTATCTAGTAATAAGGCAGAGCATTCACATGCCTTTTGGAAAACAGCTGAAAGGTTTTCTCAAACCTTCCCTGAAAAAAAAGTCACGTAGTACTGTACAGTAATTTGGCAAATATGTAGCAATGCCATCAGAAAGGCAGTGCTAGACACCTGACAGTCCAGCGTAGTATTCCCTGGTCGCTGGTCAGACAGCTGATTCAGACACCATGTCATCAGAGGTTCCTCCTACGTTTACTTTCTATCAAGGAACGCCTCTTTCTCAAGTATTTTGGAATTTCTCAGAATGTTCTCTTCAATGAGAATTAGCCTGCAGTGTAGCTATACCAGCCGCAATGCCTCCATGAGCAACGGGTTAATCCCTATTGATGTTTAGGATGTGAAATCAGATCAACCATCTCAAAGACATGGCATTCAAGCATCTCATACACATAGAAACACATACGCACATTATAGGGGTACGTGTAAATGACAGGGAAATGTTGATACACAAACAGTGAAACTTTGAGTAAGACGTAACACCTAATCCCATTCAGCCGCTCAGTTGGAAAAAGCCCACACAACCACATGCAGGTTCATTAACATTTAATTACATCCAAAACAAACTACTTACATTTCATTTTCTTCCCCACCAAGGATGAAAAAAAAAACCTCTAGCGTCCAGCTTTCTTTCTGTCAACGTTTCTGAAAGTGTGTGTGGATAAAAGTAAAATTCCCCCATTTATAGATTGTCTATGTGTGACACATGCACCTGAGTCATCACATTAAAGAATCCACTACACCCCCATAACAACCCCCTCTCTTCCTCTCCTCCCTCTCTCCCCCTGTTTTCCTCCATGACTTTCATCTTTTGTTGTCTGTCCCGATGCCCATTAGGGTCCTCTAACAAGAACACAATCATATTTAGAGAGTTTCAAATGCATTTAAAAAAAAATGGTTATGATATTATACTACGTTTAATGTGAATGATTTTCAAAACTATTTTTTTTGGTTTTGGATTTATTAGTGGACTGTGTCACTTGCGAGGAAATTGTAAAAATGATTTAGTGTTGAATACATGAAAGCAGCGTATCCAGAAAAGATATCTCTGTTTCAGTGTTTGGTTCAGCTGACGCTTGCTTGTTTTATCTCTGACTACTTCCTAAAACCTGACCTCAGATTGGTGCTGCTGGCCAGTTCTGGCTTTTCCCTTCTCCCATTGGTTAGGAAATTACATTATCATCATATATTTAAAAAAACATGGCTGTGACTTTGATCGTTTTATTTCTTCCATGCACATAGGCGCGTACACACACACACACAAACACACTCTCCCTATTGCGTCCTGGAAATCCTCATGACTCCATGAAGGACCATGTAGCACGGATAGAAACCAGCTAAAGCAAACAAGAGAAAGAGAGTGAAAAGAGAAAGAGAGTGAAAAGAGAGGGAACGATGGTGGGATTAGTAATAGAGAGAGGATGAAAGATAGCGGGAGAGAAATGTTACGGTAAGCTTCAGGCCTGTCGGTTTATTAATTGTTTTACTAAATCAAGCCACTCCCTTTAGTTTAAGTGCATTACATGACAGAGGGAAGCGGTCATCATGAACCCTGCTTTCAGATTTGACCTAACGAGTTTCATCATGCTCTGCAGCACCACATCCGGAGCTGCTGCAGAGTGGGCTGGAATGTCAGGAATCTGGGGAGAACTATAGGAGAGTGGGCGGGGTGGGGGAGGAGCCTGCATGCAAATGCATGGAACTATGGAACAGCTGATGAATTACAGCACTGCCTAGAAACATTCCGATTGACCATATATGGGAATTATACAAACAGGACATCCACAATTATATATATCCTGTAAATACTTCAAAAGATAAAATAAAATAAAACCTTTTTTATATATATTTGAAAAATTCTGTTTATTACATACAGTACATATGTGTATCCTATGTATCCTATATCTATTCTTAAAATTAGATTCTGTTCTTCTTGTTATACTATTTAGTTTTTCTTTAATTTAGTTTGAACTGTCGTTGCTCTCTGTCTGTTCTCCCTCTATCTGTTTAATTTAGTTTGAACTGTTGTTGCTCTCTGTCTGTTCTCCCTCTATCTGTTTAATTTAGTTTGAACTGTCGTTGCTCTCTGTCTGTTCTCCCTCTATCTGTTTAATTTAGTTTGAACTGTTGTTGCTCTCTGTCTGTTCTCCCTCTATCTGTTTAATTTAGTTTGAACTGTCGTTGCTCTCTGTCTGTTCTCCCTCTATCTGTTTAATTTAGTTTGAACTGTCGTTGCTCTCTGTCTGTTCTCCCTCTATCTGTTTAATTTAGTTTGAACTGTCGTTGCTCTCTGTCTGTTCTCCCTCTATCTGTTTAATTTAGTTTGAACTGTCGTTGCTCTCTGTCTGTTCTCCCTCTATCTGTTTAATTTAGTTTGAACTGTCGTTGCTCTCTGTCTGTTCTCCCTCTATCTGTTTAATTTAGTTTGAACTGTCGTTGCTCTCTGTCTGTTCTCCCTCTATCTGTTTAATTTAGTTTGAACTGTCGTTGCTCTCTGTCTGTTCTCCCTCTATCTGTTTAATTTAGTTTGAACTGTCGTTGCTCTCTGTCTGTTCTCCTCTATCTGTTTAATTTAGTTTTGAACTGTTGTTGCTCTCTCTCTGTTCTCCCTCTATCTGTTTAATTTAGTTTGAACTGTTGTTGCTCTCTGTCTGTTCTCCCTCTATCTGTTTAATTTAGTTTGAACTGTTGTTGCTCTCTGTCTGTTCTCCCTCTATCTGTTTAATTTAGTTTGAACTGTCGTTGCTCTCTGTCTGTTCTCCCTCTATCTGTTTAATTTAGTTTGAACTGTTGTTGCTCTCTGTCTGTTCTCCCTCTATCTGTTTAATTTAGTTTGAACTGTTGTTGCTCTCTGTCTGTTCTCCCTCTATCTGTTTAATTTAGTTTGAACTGTCGTTGCTCTCTGTCTGTTCTCCCTCTATCTGTTTAATTTAGTTTGAACTGTTGTTGCTCTCTGTCTGTTCTCCCTCTATCTGTTTAATTTAGTTTGAACTGTTGTTGCTCTCTGTCTGTTCTCCCCCTATCTGTTTAATTTAGTTTGAACTGTTGTTGCTCTCTGTCTGTTCTCCCTCTATCTGTTTAATTGTTTGTTGCCATGTTTACTATGTATGCCTTGTGAAGCGTCTTTGGATGTCAGAAAAGTGCTATATAAATAAAAATGAATTTGTATATATATATATATACATATATATACCATATATATATATATATATATATATATATATATATATATATATATATATATATATATATATATACTAATTCATTTTTATTTATATAGCATTTGTATAAATATATACTGTCACGGCACAGCTCTTAAAGCCGTAACACATTATGGAGACACATACAAAGTTGATAAAAATCTGGTTTAATAACCCACGTTGAACTTAACAACAACAAGAAGGAACCATTGGAATGACAGCAGTCAGTATAATTAGTAGCGTAGTTGGCTGTTGTAAGGTGTAAAAAGGTTAACCAAAGCCAGTAGCAGCAAACAGCAGTATGGTAGTATAGTACGCTAGTAGTAAATATTGTTCTGTGAGTTAAGGAATAATGGGCAGTAGCTGTTTGGTTCACAGGAAGGAAGTAATGCTCTGCCAATCATATGCCTTCTTCACGTTTGCCCAATTAGAGAACAAATATATGCAGAAATATGGTTATTATATAAGGATGTAACAGATGTACACATTCTCCTAAACTTCTAAGAACATATAGTATGTGTAAATGAGTTAAGGAATAATGGACGTCGCAACAACAAGTGACAAGCCACCATTTGCATTTCTTCTGCTTTACGTGCTGGTCGTCACCGGTCTGCTGCAGGTCTCTTTTCATTTGCTCGTTTCCATTGGCTATCAATGGCTGGATCTCTGGCTGATTTTCCCTCGTTTCCATTGGCTATCAATGGCTGGATCTCTGGCTGATTTTTCCTCGTTTCCATTGGCTATCAATGGCTGGATCTCTGGCTGATTTTCCCTCGTTTCCATTGGCTATCAATGGCTGGATCTCTGGCTGATTTTTCCTCGTTTCCATTGGCTATCAATGGCTGGATCTCTGGCTGATTTTCCCTCGTTTCCATTGGCTATCAATGGCTGGATCCCTGGCTTCTTTTCCCTAATTTCCTTTGGTTATCAATGTGTCATGTCTCGTCAACTTTGTTAAATGTTATGTGGTTATGAGATTGAAGTGTGTACTGATCTTCCCTCTCGTTTCAGAACCTGTTTTCTCCCCTCGTGTGTTCCTCGTCGGGATAATTGCCTGCCCCGCCCGTTATTGGTGTCACCTGTGTCCACTTACCTCCTGTTTAAATAGTCCTTGTTTTCCATGTCCTGTGCCAGTTCGTCTTTGTACCATGTGTCAAGCGTTCCCGCGATTTATGAATACTCAAGTGCTTTTTGGTTTTGACCCTTGCCTGTGCCATCGTCTCTGTTTTTGCCTTCTCCTTATCGGATTGTCTGCCCGGTTTTCTGACTGCCTTCCTGTGTACCGAACCTCGCTTACCAATAAAACGATCTTTGATACACCAATATCCCGTTTAAGGAGTCCTGCATTTGGGTCCAGCCTTCCAGTGGTGCCACCAGGCATAACAGTACGAACTGGCCCGAAAATGGACCCAGCGGACTCACGAAGGCTCCAGACCATCCTGTCATCTCAGGACACCAGGCTCCAGCAGCACGCAGAACAACTCAAGGGCGTCAGCAGCGGACTGACAGACCTAGCGGGAACGCCAGGGGTACTGCAAACCTCTATCACCACGCAAGTAGGTCAACTGACAGATCGTCTGGAAACAATGCTCGCTCTCCTCGGATCAGAACCTCCAAGGTCAGCACCAGTCGAGAGCCCTCCTGTGATGCCGACCATAAGACAAGCGGCACCCGCGTTCCTACACTTAGCGCTCCCGGAGAGGTTTTCGGGAGCGTCTGGGGATTGTAGGGCTTTCCTTGTCAGTGCGACCTGCATTTTACTCACAACTCCGATGCCTTTGGTTCCGACCAGGCCAAAGGTGGCCTTCATGATTTCCCACCTGACCGGCAGAGCGGCGGCGTGGGCCACGGCCGAGTGGGCAAGGCGTGCGACCATTTGCCAGTCCCTCTCTGCTTTTCAGGAAGCGATGAGCAGAATCTTCGATCACACGTCACCCACCAGGGAAGCATCCAGAGTCTTGATGCAGTGAACTGTGTAACGTGCCGGAGTGTTATCAGGATCTTAAAGAGGTTTTTAACAAGACCAAAGCCATGTCACTCCCTCCCCATCGAGCTATCGACTGTGCTATTGACCTGTTACCAGGGGCACCCATTCCGAAGGGGCGTCTCTATTCTATCTCCGCACCTGAACGAGAGGCGATGGATAACTACATCAGCACCTCCCTTAAGGCAGGCTTAATCCGTCCGTCGTCATCTCCAGCAGGGGCGGGGTTCTTTTTCGTGGATTAAAAGGACGGATCATTGAGACCATGTGTTGACTATAGCCCCCTAAACGAAATAACTGTTAAGAATTGTTACCCTCTTCCGTTAATCTCCTCTGCTTTTGAACTCCTGCAAACAGCCACAATATTCACCAAGTTGGATTTACGGAATGCCTATCACCTCATCCGGATCAGAGAAGGTGATGAATGGAAGACAGGGTTTAACACCCCTAGTGGCCATTACGAGTACTTGGTAATGCCTTTCGGACTATGCAATGCCCCCTCTGTGTTTCAGGGTTTTGTGAACGAGGTACTAAGAGACTTTTAAATGTGTTTGTCTTCGTTTATCTGGATGATATTTTGATTTTTTCTCCAGACCTCAAGAGCCATGTCAGTCACGTCCGACAGGTCCTACAAAGACTGCTGGAAAATCACCTATACGCCAAGGCGGAGAAGTGCACGTTCCATGCAACCTCAGTTTCATTCCTGGGGTATATTATCTCCGCTAACCAGGTGGAGATGGATCCAGTAAAGGTCAGTGCGGTAGCAAATTGGCCAACCCCGGTCAGTCGGAAGAAGGTCCAGCAATTCCTGGGGTTTGCTAATTTCTACCGGAAGTTTATCCGAAATTTCAGTACCATTGCCATGCCCTTACACGCCCTCACTTCCTCCAAATCTACTTTCCGGTGGAACGCGGCGGCCGAGGCAGCGTTCCGGGACCTCAAGGACAGGTTCACCAAGGCACCGATACTCACGTTCCCTGACCCACGGCGACAGTTCGTGGTGGAGGTCGATGCATCCAACGACGGCATTGGGGCCGTGCTGTCCCAGCTCTCCGCAAGCGATAATCGGCTGCACCCCTGCGCTTTCATGTCCAGGAAACTGACCCCGGCGGAGAGCAACTACGACGTGGGGAATAAGGAGCTATTGGCCGTCAAGGCTGCGCTGGAGGAATGGCGTCATTGGCTGGAGGGAGCAGAACATCCATTTCTGGTGTGGACCGACCATAAAAACTTGGAGTATATCAAGACCGCCAAGAGGCTCAACTCGCGACAGGCCCGGTGGACGTTGTTTTTCAGCAGGTTCCGGTTCACCCTGTCATTCCGACCGGGCTCCAAGAACGGCAAGCCTGATGCTCTTTCCTGCCTGTATGATCCAGAGCCCCGCACCAAGGAACCTGAAACCATTCTCCCCCTGCACCGAGTGGTAGGAGCAGTCACGTGGCAGGTGGAAGCGGATGTGGAACGGGCTACGGCAGGGGACCCGGCGCCCAGGGGATGTCCGCAGAACCGGTTGTTCGTTCCGGACGCGCTACGCCCCAGGGTTATACACTGGGCCCACACATCCGTGCTCTCCTGCCATCCAGGTATTAAGAGGACTATGTTCGTGATCCGGCAGCAATTCTGGTGGCCGGCCATGGAAAAGGAAGTCTCTGAGTATGTGGCAGCATGTCCTACCTGCGCCCGGAATAAGACCTCGTCCCGGGCTCAGATGGGCCTGCTGCGTCCTCTTCCTGTCCCTCATCGGCCGTGGTCCCACATTTCCGTGGACTTTGTTACCCTTCCTCCCGCCCGGCTCGTCGATGGCGGTCCGGCCTACTCCGTCCGGAAGCTGCTGGCCGTTCGTTCCCGGGGTCGGGGACGGCAGTTCCTGGTGGACTGGGAGGGCTATGGGCCTGAGGAGCGGTCGTGGGTTCCGTCCCGCTTCATCCTGGACCCTGAGCTGATCCGGGATTTCTATGCTCGCCACCCGGAGGTTCCTGGGCCGTCGGGAGCCGGCCGGGGGGGGAGGGGTTCTGTCATGTCTCGTCAACTTTGTTAAATGTTATGTGGTTATGAGATTGAAGTGTGTACTGATCTTCCCTCTCGTTTCAGAACCTGTTTTCTCCCCTCGTGTGTTCCTCGTCGGGATAATTGCCTGCCCCGCCCCTTATTGGTGTCACCTGTGTCCACTTACCTCCTGTTTAAATAGTCCTTGTTTTCCATGTCCTGTGCCAGTTCGTCTTTGTACCATGTGTCAAGCGTTCCCGCGATTTATGAATACTCAAGTGCTTTTTGGTTTTGACCCTTGTGTGCCATCGTCTCTGTTTTTGCCTTCTCCTTATCGGATTGTCTGCCCGGTTTTTTGACTGCCTTCCTGTGTACCGAACCTCGCTTACCAATAAAACGATCTTTGATACACCAATATCCCGTTTAAGGAGTCCTGCATTTGGGTCCAGCCTTCCAGTGGTGCCACCAGGCATAACACAATGGCTGGATCCCTGGCGGATTTTCCCTCGTTTCCATTGGCTATCAATGGCTGGATCCCTGGCTGATTTTCCCTCGTTTCCATTGGCTATCAATGGCTGGATCCCTGGCTGATTTTCCCTCATTTCCATTGGCTATCAATGGCTGGATCCCAGGGCACTCTGCAGATCTTTGACGATGTGTGTGATTGCAGCGTCCAGATACTGTACATGGTTTGTGTCTCTCTGCTAGTCCTAGGCAGGTTGCTTACACTGTTAAGGTCTGCTATTTTCCAGTGGGCCCCTGCTCGGTCCTTTTCGTTAGCTGACCTGCTCCACAGTATCTGCAGCAGATGTAGCTCTCTCCAGAGTCCCAGGTCGGATCTCCACCCCAGGCCAGCGGAGAGTGTAGGAGATCCCCGTGGTGATGAGCACACATCACATCACAGCACTGGAGTCTGAATCTAGTGTGTTTAAAACACTGTGACCTGACTAGGATTTCTGTCTCTAACTGGGGAGAACATTTAACACGCCAAAATAAAACAGCCTTTTACAAACAAGATCAATAACTGAATGCAAAGTCAAGTATTTCTTACACAATACATTAAAAAGTAATTGTACAGGAGTAAAGAGGCCTAGTCTCTGTGGACAATAGCAATGGAGTAATCTACACAATGCATTTGAAGAAAAACTTTATTTATTACTTTACATTTGAAAGAAGCATTCAAATTGGTGCATAAAAAGAGAAGTCAGGCCTCAACAAGAAAGCTGAAGAAGAAAAAGACGATAAGAGCCTTCTATAGTCTGATCATTCTATAGTCTGAGCATTCTATAGTCTGATCATTCTATAGTCTGAGCATTCTATAGTCTGATCATTCTATAGTCTGAGCAGTCTATAGTCTGATCATTCTATAGTCTGAGCATTCTATAGTCTGATCATTCTATAGTCTGAGCAGTCTATAGTCTGATCATTCTATAGTCTGATCATTCTATAGTCTGATCATTCTATAGTCTGATCATTCTATAGTCTGATCATTCTATAGTCTGATCATTCTATAGTCTGATCATTCTATAGTCTGAGCAGTCTATAGTCTGATCATTCTATAGTCTGATCATTCTATAGTCTGAGCAGTCTATAGTCTGATCATTCTATAGTCTGATCATTCTATAGTCTGATCATTCTATAGTCTGATCATTCTATAGTCTGATCATTCTATAGTCTGATCATTCTATAGTCTGAGCATTCTATAGTCTGAGCATTCTATAGTCTGAGCATTCTATAGTCTGATCATTCTATAGTCTGAGCAGTCTATAGTCTGATCATTCTATTGTCTGGGCAGTCTATAGTCTGAGCATTCTATAGTCTGATCATTCTATAGTCTGATCATTCTATAGTCTGATCATTCTATAGTCTGAGCAGTCTATAGTCTGATCATTCTATAGTCTGATCATTCTATAGTCTGAGCAGTCTATAGTCTGATCATTCTATTGTCTGGGCAGTCTATAGTCTGAGCATTCTATAGTCTGATCATTCTATAGTCTGATCATTCTATAGTCTGAGCATTCTATAGTCTGATCATTCTATAGTCTGAGCAGTCTATAGTCTGATCATTCTATTGTCTGGGCAGTCTATAGTCTGAGCATTCTATAGTCTGATCATTCTATAGTCTGAGCAGTCTATAGTCTGATCATTCTATAGTCTGATCATTCTATAGTCTGAGCAGTCTATAGTCTGATCATTCTATAGTCTGATCATTCTATTGTCTGGGCAGTCTATAGTCTGAGCATTCTATAGTCTGATCATTCTATAGTCTGAGCAGTCTATAGTCTGATCATTCTATAGTCTGATCATTCTATTGTCTGGGCAGTCTATAGTCTGATCATTCTATAGTCTGATCATTCTATAGTCTGAGCATTCTATAGTCTGATCATTCTATAGTCTGATCATTCTATAGTCTGAGCAGTCTATAGTCTGATCATTCTATAGTCTGATCATTCTATAGTCTGAGCATTCTATAGTCTGATCATTCTATAGTCTGATCATTCTATAGTCTGAGCAGTCTATAGTCTGAGCATTCTATAGTCTGAGCATTCTATTGTCTGATCATTCTATAGTCTGAGCATTCTATAGTCTGATCATTCTATAGTCTGAGCAGTCTATAGTCTGAGCAGTGTATAGTCTGATCATTCTATAGTCTGAGAAGTCTATATTCTGAGCAGTCTATAGTCTGAGCATTCTATAGTCTGAGCATTCTATAGTCTGATCATACTATGGTCTGAGCAGTCTATAGGGGGACATTAAATATGACCAACTAAACAAACAGAGAAAGATGAGTTGAAATGGTTTTCCTTCATTAATGTACACAAACATTTACATCTATTCAGTTCACTTACAAATAAAAAGGCAGCTGATGGGAATTGACCATACCCCCTGCTGGCGAACTAGCCAACCATGTTTTTTCAGCTGTTTCCATATACTATAATACAGTAATTCCTTCATTGATCCACGCTGTTGCTGAGCTTAAGCCTAACAAGAACTTCAAGTTTAGCTTCCTCTTTATTTCATGCTGGATTTAAATTTATTGAAATAATACACCAGCCTTTATGCAAATAAGCCAGCATCTATAACTATATATATATATATATATATATATATATATATATATATATATATATATATATATATATATATATATATATATTCATCATTGAATGTATTTTTACGTAACCAAACCGTCCCTGTGAGTCTGTGTGCCTGTGTCTATGTGTGAGTGCGTGCATGCGTGTGTGTATTTGTTTCTGAGTCAGTTAAAGAGTTTTTGTTGTGTCAACATAAAAGTGTTTTGTTGGCGTGATTAGATAAAGAGTGTAAACAGGGAAGTTAGAAATACTAAGTTTGCACCACGTTGCATTCTTCCCTTCCATTGGCTATCAATGGCTGTATCCCCGTCTGATTTTACCATTTTCATTGGCTATCTCAACGGGGAAGTTAGAAATACTAAGTTTGCGTCACGTTGCATTCTTCATTCTTCCCTAGTGGTTTCCTACAGTCAAGTTGCAATATGTACGCAGTTTGAAATACTGGGCCTAAAATAGTTTCCGCCTAAAACTTTTTATCTATCGAAAGAGATCGGCCATTGATATTGTTGTTTATTGACATCATTGGTTTTAATTTTACTTTGTTTATATTGGATATCATTTTTTTATTGCATGTTTCATGTATTACTTTGTATTAGGTCACATTATAATAATCATTATGTGGTATTTAAAGTAGTGAGTAAAATTGTTAAGAAGTCTGTCATATAGGCCTACATAAACAAATCAGTCATTCTTGTCTTATTTGCTGTCATTATTATTGTGTGAGTAAGTAATATGAATGAGTAGCCAGTGATTCTAAGAAATGTCTGAAATGCTCTGGTGGTCATTGGCCTCTCTCTCTCTCTCTTCTCTGTTTGGGGAGAGAAGGGACAGGAAGTTCCCTGTGCGGTTCACAGGAAGGAGGAAATAATGCTCTGCTAATCATATGCCTTCTTCACGTTTGCCCAATTAGAGAACATATATATGCAGACATACAGTATATGTGTCCTATGTGTGTGAGCAAGTCTGTCGCAAGATATTGGGTGAGCAAGTCTGTCGCAAGATATTGGGTGAGCAAGTCTGGCGCAAATTGGCTGCCGTGGTATCACTCAGACTGAGTGTTGTGTTTGATAGCTGTCGGTCCATTCGTTGTTCATTCTGTGTAATTAATTGGCGACCAATTTGTGTAAAGCGCTTTGAGTCTTGAGAAAAGCGCCAAAAACTAAATTAACTGAATTATTATTATTATTATTATGGTTATTATATAAGGATGTAACAGATGTACACATATACCTAAACTTAAAAGAACATATAGTATATGCAAATATGGCAAACTACATGTCATCTGTCTATTTGTGTTATGAATGTGTATGTGTGTGTGTGTGTGTGTGTGTGTGTGTGTGTGTGTGTCCGTGTGTGTGTGTGTCCGTGTGTGTGTGCTTGAGTTTTAGTGTCATATGAGAGAAACGGAAAGAGAAGAGGAAATAAAAAGAAATGACATGTAAACACCAAATGACACGGACAGATAGAGTGTCAGGGAGTCATCGTAGAGAGGATTCAGTAGAAAATAGATGTTTAGATTGGCTGTGAGAGAGAAAGATGGAGAGACAGAGAGAGTGTGAGAGAGAGTGAGAGAGAGAAAGAGAGAAAGGAATGGAGAGAGAGGAATAGAGAGAGAGAGAGATAGAGAGAGAGGAATAGAGAGAGAGAGAGAGAGAGAGAGAGGAATAGAGAGAGAAAGAGAGAGAGAGCGAGAGCGAGAGAGTTTGAGAGAGAGAGAGAGAGAGAGAGAGAGAGAGGGAGGAATAGAGAGACGGTGAGAGGAAGTCTATCACCAGAAGGACTCTTCTATGTATTCTCTGGTCGGAGAATCAGCAGACAGGCGTCTTGTGGGTCAATGACTTGACACACTAACAACATTGACGGCCGATGTGCAGAGAGAGACACAGAAGAAAGAGAGACACTACCGACCTGTCAGTCAGCTTAACCCCACACGCTGCATCTTCACATCCAACCGCAGGAAGAAACACATTCTGGCCCAAGCTCTGAACGACTGATCGACATTTCAAAAGGGAAAACACAGGATTACGGTAAGGATGAAATTGAAATGAGTGGTTGAGTAGATTTTGTTTTTAAAAGATGTGGGTTTTAAACTTTGAATTTGGTTTTCGGGTACACTTACCATTGACCATTGGAAATTATCATAGGTTTTGTGTTTAATAGCTGTTTTAAATACTGAGTTGATGTTTTTTCCGCATTTACACGAGCCAGTAAACTGCTCTCCTGAGACTTAGCATCTGAAAAATATTTTTTTTTTTTTTTTTTACGAGAGTAGTTGTATAGGTCAAACAGATGTTCCCCATCTTCATAGTGAATTGAAGTAAACAACCAAGGAATGATTAGGACCATGATTATCCTGATAGATAGCTTCCCACTCCCACAGCTATGAAAAAAACATATGAAGCTGCCACTTCAGACATGCAAAGTTTCAGGAAACGAGAAGAAATTCAAAGCAGTCATCTGCCCAAGCAACAAACCTGACCTTCAAAACAATTTGAATATGAAGATTAAATATTTATTTTACTTGAGAACAAACAGGGGTTTGTCGCAATGAAACAAACTGGTCCAATAGAGACTGGTTAAGCGCTTGTGTTTAAAAGGGATTTTTTTCTTCTTCTTAAATTGTTATCTCCTAAAAGGCTGTTATCTCCCGTTTTCATCCCCCCCTCTATCTAAACCTCTCGGGTTATATGGACCGGAAGGTCATTGGTTGCCTGACAACCGCAGTGTGTTTGGTTTCCATGGTGTGAGTGTGTGTGTGTCATAAGAGACAGTGAGGAAGAGGGGTCATGGCTAACATAGGTCCCTCCCACCAGCATCCACAACAACAGACAGTGAGGAAGAGGAGTCATAGCTAACATAGATCCCTCCCACCAGCAACCAAACCAAAACAGACAGTGAGGAAGAGGGGTAATGGCTAACATAGGTCCCTCCCATCAGCAACCAAACCAATAGAGACAGTGAGGAAGAGGGGTAATAGCTAACATAGATCCCTCCCACCAGCAACCAAACCAATCGAGACAGTGAGGAAGAGGGGTAATAGCTAACATAGATCCCTCCCACCAGCAACCAAACCAATCGAGACAGTGAGGAAGAGGGGTAATAGCTAACATAGGTCCCTCCCACCAGCAACCAAACCAAAACAGACAGTGAGGAAGAGGGGTAATAGCTAACATAGGTCCCTCCCACCAGCAAACAAACCAAAACAGACAGTGAGGAAGAGGAGTAATGGCTAACATAGGTCCCTCCCACCAGCATCCACAACAACAGACAGTGAGGAAGAGGAGTCATAGCTAACATAGATCCCTCCCACCAGCAACCAAACCAATCGAGACAGTGAGGAAGAGGGGTAATGGCTAACATAGGTCCCTCCCACCAGCAACCAAACCAAAACAGACAGTGAGGAAGAGGGGTAATGGCTAACATAGGTCCCTCCCACCAGCAACCAAACCAAAACAGACAGTGAGGAAGAGGGGTAATGGCTAACATAGATCCCTCCCACCAGCAACCAACCTAACAAAGAGTGAGGAAGAGGAGTCATAGCTAACATAGATCCCTCCCACCAGCAACCATACCAATAGAGACAGTGAGGAAGAGGGGTTATAGCTAACATAGGTCCCTCCCACCAGCAACCAAACCAATCGAGACAGTGAGGAAGAGGGGTAATAGCTAACATAGGTCCCTCCCACCAGCAACCAAACCAAAACAGACAGTGAGGAAGAGGGGTAATAGCTAACATAGGTCCCTCCCACCAGCAACCAAACCAATAGAGACAGTGAGGAAGAGGAGTAATGGCTAACATAGATCCCTCCCACCAGCATCCACAACAACAGACAGTGAGGAAGAGGAGTCATAGCTAACATAGATCCCTCCCACCAGCACCCACAATAAGAGACAGTGAGGAAGAGGGGTAATAGCTAACATAGATCCCTCCCACCAGCAACCAACCTAACAAAGAGTGAGGAAGAGGAGTCATAGCTAACATAGATCCCTCCCACCAGCAACCATACCAATAGAGACAGTGAGGAAGAGGGGTTATAGCTAACATAGATCCCTCCCACCAGCATCCACAACAACAGACAGTGAGGAAGAGGAGTCATAGCTAACATAGATCCCTCCCACCAGCAACCATAGCAACAGACAGTGAGGAAGAGGGGTTATAGCTAACATAGATCCCTCCCACAAGCAACCAAACCAACAGCGAGTGAGGAAGAGGAGTCATAGCTAACATAGATCCCTCCCACCAGCAACCATAGCAACAGACAGTGAGGAAGAGGGGTCATAGCTAACATAGATCCCTCCCACCAGCAACCACAGCAACAGACAGTGAGGAAGAGTGGTAATGGCTAACATAGATCCCTCCCACAAGCACCAGCAACCACACCAATGGTACTGTCCTTGCACTAACTATAATGATAATAATTAATTATTATTATTAATTATTATTATAAGTCTATTTTGTAGTTCATTTGACAAAAGCAAAAATAAAAATACATCATACATTGAAAACAATACACCACGATTTTACATTTTAATTAGTGATGTACAAAAATTTAGATCTAGTGCATCATATCGTTCTTGCCCAGACACATGCAAGATTAGATTTGTTTTTCCTTAAAAATATGTGGTTCCAACATCTCAAACAGTTATGAATAACAATTTTAAAAACAGATCATAATTATATGAATACCTTCGTTTCTCAGAGGGATGTAACACTGTTTTTATCTCAGTGCTGTCTTGGGGCCAACTCACACAGTGGACAGCTGCTGCTTGTCCAGAAAGAATGTGAGTAAGATTTATCAACAGGCCAGCGCAGTTCAACTGCACTCTCTATGCTACAAATACAACGGTCACTTTGAAATGAGGGTATCGATACGTGCTATATGACATGCACTCGAACTCGCACACACACACACACACACACTCTTTCTCTATTATAAAAATGGACACACATACGCACACAAAACCCAAACCCAATATAAGTAACACGCAGACACATACTCACACACATACGCACAAAATAAATATCACGCAGATACATATTCACGTACATTCCCAGACATGTGGGCAGTGTGTGACTCAAGCAGGTCGTGGACTAAGTGAGGCATCTGACTTCACTAACACAGCCTCACACACTGATATCCCATGAGCCCTACAAGCCCTCTTTTCCAGTCAGGTATTTATAGACGTGTTCATTCATGTTTTTCTTGTGCTGTTTATATCAATAGTATATAGCTGTTATATTTGCTTTTGGAAGAGAAGAGAAGTTTTTTCTATTTTGACGAATTGGATTTTGTTTAACTTAAAATCGTCGTGTTTGTGACGGTGAGAAGATTTTGATCGTTGTGGGGCTGCAGCTAAGTACACGCACACCTTTCAGTTTGTAAGGAGAGTTGAGTGTTGCTGTCCTTGAGAATGTTTCTTTTTTTTATATGGACCCGTGGTAGGGATGAGAAGGGAAAGGGAGTAAATTTGGATAATCACCTGATTTGTGGGATGGGATCCAAGGCCATTAGGTAAACATATTATTCTGCGGGCAGTTGTGTAGACTGAAACTCGGAGTAGCCGTAGCAGTCTGTCAGCGAGTCTCTGTCATAGCAGTCTGTCAGCGAGACTCTGTAGTAGCAGTCTGTCAGCGAGTCTCTGTCATTGCGGTCTGTCAGCGAGTCTCTGTAGTAGCAGTCTGTCAGCGAATCTCTGTCATAACAGTCTGTCAGCGAGTCTCTGTCATAGCAGTCTGTCAGCGAGTCTCTGTAGTAGCAGTCTGTCAGCGAGTCTCTGTAGTAGCAATCTGTCAGCAAGTCTCTGTAGTAGCAGTCTGCCAGCGAGTCTCTGCAGTAGCAGTCTGTCAGCCAGTCTGTCAGCGAGTCTCTGTAGTAACAGTCTGTCAGCGAGTCTTTGTAGTAGCAGTTTGTCAGCGTGTCTCTGTAGTAGCAGTCTGTCAGTGAGTCTCTGTAGTAGCAGTCTGTCAGCGAGTCTCTGTTGTAGCAGTCTGTCAGCGAGTCTACAAGATGCAGTGTTTATACATCGTGTTTACATATGGATGCTACCTGGATAGCAGCTCAACTCATTAAATGTATGTATATGTATGATTATGTACTTTTGTGAGATGCTTTTCTACATGTATGACGTGGAGGTAATACCCAGCAGCCCAGCTCGTTGTCTCCATGGTGACGACCCCTGCCTTGCCCTGCCGTGTTGTGGTCTGTTTCTCCATATTTCCCCTGTTGTTGTTGCTTTTCCCCCGTCCCCTTTCAGAGGAGAATGATAGCAAACGGGTCCTTGCCTCTCCTTATGCCACACGCGTCCACAGACAGCCAGGCGGAGGTGGACATTGACGCCATCATGGACAACGTCTCCATCGTTCTGTACACGCTGACCGTCGTGCTGGGCGTCACAGGAAACTCTGTGGTCATCTGGGTGGCCGGATTCAAACTCAAGGTGGACCATGTTAAACATAAACATTTATAGAATAGAGTATATTTCTTAAGACTTATATTATACTTTCATAGATATATCGAACAGTTGTTGTTTTTTTCTTATTTGCTTGCCGAACGTTTTTGAAAGATCCACAAAACTATTTTATCAATGTTATTATTGCAATTATTTCAATATACACAGGATAGGATGTTATAATATCCATTATGCCATACTCCAAGATGAGTACTTCAAAAGGCAATATTTTAGAATGGAGTTGGGTTGAGAGCAGATATGTCATTGGGGTTTTCAAGTGGGCACCCTCCATCCCGGATGTTTGGTTAATTTGAGCCCACGACACCTCCAGAAGGCTTAACGGTGAGCAATGACGTCTCAGAGCCACCCCCCTCTTTATCTGCTCTCGGCACGGCCAGATATTGAAAAAAACAAACTAAAGTTGTTTATTAAACTGAGAGATACCCTTATACCTGTCCCTAATTCCTATTCCTGCAGGCTTTCAATACCAACTCTGCAGGGATACTTACCACCTGAAAAGAAGATAATCTTTCCCTACTCTGTTACTGCAGGTTTAATATATAACGCTCTGCAGATATCCCTATACCTATCCCTATTCCCTAGGGTGACACTTTCTGCCAACTCTGCAGGGATACTTACCACCTGAAAAGTAGATAATCTTTCCATACTCTGTTCCTGTAGGCTTGATAAATGACGCTCTGCAAGAAAGACTTACCTTTTACACCTTTGTCCTGAGATTAAACCTCTTTTTGGTTTTTCAACATGATGTTCTTTACTTTTGTGCCCATATAGGATCCTTCCTTTTCAGCCACAGCCACTGGCTACTTCTTTCTGCTATATCTGATATGGCTTTTATGGTCTGGCGCAAGTCTTTGCCGCAGATCCCTAACTCCTTAAGTAGTTTGGTTGTTGATATTGCCACAAATCCACAGCATCCAACTTCCACAGGGCACACCTTTGTTCTCCAACCTCGCTGTTCTGCTTCAGCTGCTATTTCACTATAGCTGAGTTTCTTTCTTTTGTAAGCCTCGTCAATTGCTTCAGAGTAATAAGTCTGGTCTTAAGTTGGTTGTTGCGATCTCTGATGGGACTCTCAGTTGTTGGCCGACATCAGCAAGCATTTTCCAGTCACATGCTCTCCTCAGCTGCCCTGAGCTTTGTTTAGCCCAGATTAACAGTTAACATATCGTAAATTGCCCTGACTGAAATTAGTATGACTGCAAATAGGAGAACATTGAGAAACTTACCAAACGTTTTTGAAACACTAAACTATTTTATCAATGCAATAACCAGAAGCAGAAAAAAAAACGTCACAACAGGAATCACTTTCCAAAACGTTCACCCAAAACGTTCGCTGTGTGTTAGTCTGCATGGTGTTAGCCCGCTGTGTGTTAGTCTGCATGGTGTTAGCCCGCTGTGTGTTAGCCTGCATGGTGTTAGCCCGCTGTGTGTTAGCCTGCATGGTGTTAGCCCGCTGTGTGTTAGCCTGCATGGTGTTAGCCCGCTGTGTGTTAGCCTGCATGGTGTTAGCCCGCTGTGTGTGAGCCTGCATGGTGTTAAACCGCTGTGTGTTAGCCTGCATGGTGTTAGCCCGCTGTGTGTGAGCCTGCATGGTGTTAGCCCGCTGTGTGTGAGTCTGTATGGTGTTAGCCCGCTGTGTGTTAGCCTGCATGGTGTTAGCCCGCTGTGTGTGAGCCTGCATGGTGTGAGCCCGCTGTGTGTTAGTCTGCATGGTGTTACCCCGGTGTGTGAGTCTGCATGGTGTTAGCCCGCTGTGTGTTAGCCTGCATGGTGTTAACCCGCTGTGTGTTAGTCTGCATGGTGTTAGCCCGCTGTGTATTAGCCTGCATGTGTGTTAGTCTGCATGGTGTTAGCCCGCTGTGTGTGAGCCTGCATGGTGTTAGCCCGCTGTGTGTTAGTCTGCATGGTGTTAGCCCGCTGTGTGTGAGCCTGCATGGTGTTAGCCCGCTGTGTGTGAGTCTGCATTATGTTAGCCCGCTGTGTGTTAGCCTGCATGGTGTTAGCCCGCTGTGTGTGAGCCTGCATGGTGTTAGCCCGCTGTGTGTTAGTCTGCATGGTGTTAGCCCGCTGTGTGTTAGCCTGCATGGTGTTAGCCCGCTGTGTGTGAGCCTGCATGGTGTTAGCCCGCTGTGTGTTAGTCTGCATGGTGTTAGCCCGCTGCGTGTGAGTCTGCATGGTGTTAGCCCGCTGTGTATTAGCCTGCATGGTGTTAGCCCGCTGTGTGTTAGCCTATATGGTGTTAGCCCGCTGTGTGTGAGCCTGCATGGTGTTAGCCCGCTGTGTGTTAGTCTGCATGGTGTTAGCCCGCTGTGTGTGAGCCTGCATGGTGTTAGCCCGCTGTGTGTGAGCCTGCATGGTGTTAGCCCGCTGTGTGTTAGTCTGCATGGTGTTAGCCCGCTGTGTATTAGCCTGCATGGTGTTAGCCCGCTGTGTGTTAGCCTGCATGGTGTTAGCCCGCTGTGTGTGAGCCTGCATGGTGTTAGCCCGCTGTGTGTTAGTCTGCATGGTGTTAGCCCGCTGTGTGTGAGCCTGCATGGTGTTAGCCCGCTGTGTGTGAGCCTGCATGGTGTTAGCCCGCTTTGTGTTAGTCTGCATGGTGTTAGCCCGCTGTGTGTTAGCCTGCATGGTGTTAGCCCGCTGTGTGTTAGCCTGCATGGTGTTAGCCCGCTGTGTGTGAGCCTGCATGGTGTTAGCCCGCTGTGTGTTAGTCTGCATGGTGTTAGCCCGCTGTGTGTTAGACTGCATGGTGTTAGCCCGCTGTGTGTTAGTCTGCATGGTGTTAGCCCGCTGTGTGTGAGCCTGCATGGTGTTACCCCGCTGTGTGTGAGTCTGCATGGTGTTAGCCTGCATGGTGTTGGCCCGCTGTGTGTGAGCCTGCATGGTGTTAGCCCGCTGTGTATTAGCCTGCATGGTGTTAGCCCGCTGTGTATTAGCCTGCATGGTGGTGTGTGTTAGCCTGCGCTGTGTGTTAGTCTGCATGGTGTTAGCCCGCTGTGTGTGAGCCTGCATGGTGTTAGCCCGCTGTGTGTTAGTCTGCATGGTGTTAGCCTGCTGTGTGTTAGTCTGCATGGTGTTACCCCGGTGTGTGAGTCTGCATGGTGTTAGCCCGCTGTGTGTGAGCCTGCATGGTGTTAGCCCGCTGTGTGTTAGTCTGCATGGTGTTAGCCCGCTGTGTGTTAGTCTGCATGGTTTTAGCCCGCTGTGTGTTAGCCTGCATGGTGTTAGCCCGCTGTGTGTTAGTCTTCATGGTGTTAGCCCGCTGTGTGTTAGTCTGCATGGTGTTAGCCCGCTGTGTGTTAGCCTGCATGGTGTTAGCCCACTGTGTGTTAGCCTGCATGGTGTTAGCCCGCTGTGTGTTAGTCTGCATGGTGTTAGCCCGCTGTGTGTGAGCCTGCATGGTGTTAGCCCGCTGTGTGTGAGCCTGCATGGTGTTAGCCCGCTGTGTGTTAGTCTGCATGGTGTTAGCCCGCTGTGTGTTAGCCTGCATGGTGTTAGCCCGCTGTGTGTTAGCCTGCATGGTGTTAGCCCGTGTGTGTGAGCCTGCATGGTGTTAGCCCGCTGTGTGTTAGTCTGCATGGTGTTAGCCCGCTGTGTGTGAGCCTGCATGGTGTTAGCCCGCTGTGTGTGAGCCTGCATGGTGTTAGCCCGCTGTGTGTGAGCCTGCATGGTGTTACCCCGCTGTGTGTGAGTCTGCATGGTGTTAGCCTGCATGGTGTTGGCCCGCTGTGTGTGAGCCTGCATGGTGTTAGCCCGCTGTGTATTAGCCTGCATGGTGTTAGCCCGCTGTGTATTAGCCTGCATGGTGTTAGCCCGCTGTGTGTTAGCCTGCGTGGTGTTAGCCCGCTGTGTGTTAGTCTGCATGGTGTTAGCCCGCTGTGTGTGAGCCTGCATGGTGTTAGCCCGCTGTGTGTTAGTCTGCATGGTGTTAGCCCGCTGTGTGTTAGTCTGCATGGTTTTAGCCCGCTGTGTGTTAGCCTGCATGGTGTTAGCCCGCTGTGTGTTAGTCTTCATGGTGTTAGCCCGCTGTGTGTTATAGCCCGCTGTGTGTTAGCCTGCATGGTGTTAGCCCGCTGTGTGTTAGTCTTCATGGTGTTAGCCCGCTGTGTGTTAGTCTGCATGGTGTTAGCCCGCTGTGTGTGAGCCTGCATGGTGTTACCCCGCTGTGTGTGAGCCTGCATGGTATTAGCCCGCTGTGTGTTAGTCTGCATGGTGTTAGCCCGCTGTGTGTGAGCCTGCATGGTGTTAGCCCGCTGTGTGTTAGCCTGCGTGGTGTTAGCCCGCTGTGTGTTAGCCTGCATGGTGTTTTGGGGCTATTTTGTAAGTTATATACTTAGTGATATGCTGATGTCACTCTAACGAAATGATCTGAGAATACATAGGAGTCATGTTCATGGAGTCTCTCTCTCTCCTTCGGTCCCTCTGTCTCCTTTCCCTCTCTCTCTCTCCCTCCCTCTTTCTCTCCTTATCTCTCTCTCTCCCTCTCTCACTCCTTCTCTCTGCCCCCTCTCTCTCTTTTCCACTGCCCCTCCCCCCTCTCTCTCTCTTTTCCACCCCCTCCCCACCCCCTCCCCCTCCTCACTCTATCTCTCATTGTCTTCTAAAATGTTTATCAAAAGTTTACTCTGCTGTCATTTCTGGTGTTTATTCAGCTGGTCTCAGTTTAGGTCTGCGCCAGAATAACACCTTCCTCCTCTCTGTATTCTATTCTATTCTATTCTGTTCTGCTTCAGCCTAAGGTGACTCACATTTGGCTGGTGAACCTGGCGGTGGCTGACCTGATCTTCTGCCTGACCCGCGTCATCTCTTTGACCAAGAAGCTCTTCTTCGAACACTGGCCCTTCGGAGTCTTCCTCTGCAAGTTCAACGGCTTCTTCAAGTACGCCAACATGTTCTGTTCTGTCTTCCTGCTGGCCGTGATCAGCGTGGACCGGGTGCTCTGCGTCTGGCATCCTTTGTTCACCAAGCGCCGACGCACGCTCTGGGCCGCCCGATGGGTCAGCGTGGGGGTGTGGGCGGCTGCCGTGGTGATGAGCTCGCCGTACTTCGCGTACCGCCAGGTCTACCCGGGCAAGAACAACATGAGCAAGTGTTCCCTGGAGGTCAAGGACAAGATGGAGGGCGACCTCGTCGCTAAGAAGGCTCTCTACTCCATCCGCTTCCTCTGTGGCTTCCTGCTCCCCTTCTTGGTCATCCTGTGTTGCTACGTCCTGGCCGCCCTCGGGATCCGACGGACCCGCCTGTCAGGGAAGTCCCGCCCCCTCCGCATCCTGGCCTCGTTGGTCTGCGCCTTCTTCCTGTGCTGGGCGCCCTACCACTGCCTCCTGCTGGTCAAAATGGTGAACAGCAAGAGTTTCGTGGTGAAGGTGTGGCTGCCCGTGGCGTCAGGATTGGCTTACTTTAACAGCTGTGTGAACCCGCTGCTTTATTTCTGCATGGGTTTGGATGTGCGTGGCCGGTTTAGACAAAGTTTGGCCGGGGTGTGCCAGAGAGCGCTGGCGGAGGACGGAGACGGGCGGAGCACGCAGTTCATCGAGGGCACACTGGTGGAGAGTACATGGTCGGCGAGCACACGTACGAAACGCGGCACAGGGGATAGGGCTCTGGTTCACTTTCAAGTGGGAGTGGCAAACGTCTGACAGTGCCACGTCAGATATCTGAGAAGAAAAAATCTAACGTGAAAGCCTGTTTTTTTTGTTTTGTTGTACACATACGGACACGGTCGGCCTATGTAAAGTGTCTGGGCCAGTATGCACTCTCTAAATACAAATGTGATGTTAAAATGTTAAAGTGAGCATTTTTGCTACAAATGCTAAAGTGAATTATGGAAATAATTACACAAGTACATTTGTACTGTACATCTGAGAACTGCTCGTTATATAACAATAGTGTGAAAGGAAATGTATTTTTGTAGCTTTTGGCTTCTTTAAACACGTTTGGACTCTTTCTAATCATGTATTTCCTTTCAAGTGTGGAAACGACATCACGAGACAAAAGTGGAACTGTTATAAAGCATGAGGATTCAAAAGGCGAGCAGATAGAGGAAGTGAAACTCTAGAGACACGACATTTGTTTCTGTATTCGTAACATTTGGTCTCATGTTAAGAGGTCAAGAGGGGCACAGAGCCACAGTTCTTGAAAAGAAACAACAACAAAATATACTTTTATGATTGGCTAAAATATATAAAAAAACAAGAGTATTTAAGAGTGTTTAAGAATGAATAATTTGAAATGTACTTTAAAAATACTTGTTGTGCATAACGTACCATTGTTATTGTTACTGAAAAATACCAAAATTGAAGCCAAATCCTTTATTTATGAATGAAAACATTTAAGTTTTAGAACAATTTGACCCACCTCTGAAGGCACATTGGTTTTGGGTTGGTCGCTATGAGCAGTTCTAGATACGTCGGAAATACGATGGAAAATTGGAGTAGCAATTAAAGCGAAACAGATGATCAAAACGAAAGAGGATGTGATCTGTAAATGGACAACAGAATCCATAAAGACACCCTGCTATGCCAGAGGCAGTGGTTTTAGATTCCTCACTTTTCTCTGGTAAAGAATTCACCTTCCTACCCTGTCTAATCTAAGGTCTAATCATTTCAATATTTTTTATAGAGCTCCACAAGTTTATCCACACAGGACATGCAAGTTATCCATGTCACACCAATCAACCAGTTGCATATGCTCAATAGTTTAAACAATGCCCTGTTTTAACACTTGTTCTACTCACGGTAAAAACAAAAGTAGAAAGTTCACCACAACTTAACATTACTAAGTATTACTATGTCAATATTATCACATGAACTTAAAATGTACATTTAAGTACCATTAATCTTAATAAATTAATGCAATCATGCACTGTTGCTTCAGTAATATGGGTCTAAAAGATGTGTAGGATTTACGTAATCGATCTATAATTTTAAACTATGAAAATGTGCTTTGGCTGTTGTCTCATGAAAAGAGAGAGAGAGAGAGAGAGAGAGAGAGAGAGAGAGAGAGAGAGGAAGTCTTAAACCGCAGAGAGAGAGAGAGAGAGAGAGAGAGAGAGAAAGGAAGTCTTAAACCGCAGTTCACTCACCACAGTGGCCCCTAAAACTGACTGAATGCTCGTTGCTGCACCACAGGGCTTCTAAAACTGTTCCAATGTCAGTGCTGCACCAGAGGGCTTCTAAAACTGATCCAAGGCTCACTGCTGCACCACACTGGCTCCTACAACTGATCCAATGCTCAGTGCTGCACCACACTGGTCCCTACAACTGCTCCAATGTTCAGTGCTGCACCACACTGGTCCCTACAACTGCTCCAATGCTCAGTGCTGCACCACCCTGGCCCCTAAAACTGCTCCAATGCTCAGTGCTGCACCACACTGGTCCCTACAACAGCTCCAATGTTCACTGCCGCATCCACCCCAGTCTCCACCTACTTTGGGTCTCTTGTTCAGTATCTGTCCGGGGGGAATCTGCAGATATTTGCTCCCTATGGTTGTTATGGATGTTCACCATGGGCATACCAAGTAATTCAGAGCAGCAAACTGTTGGTGTCAACTTTCAGTGTAACACCATGTTACTCCAATAAACAGTTAAGCATTTCCTAAGTTGTCCTGACTGAACGGGGTTTGACCACAAATAGGAGAGAATGTGTAATTAAGAGTTTTGGAAACATGCTCATTTCTCTGATGGACAGTTTCAGTGCAGTCATGCTAATCCTACAAGCATGAGCATGTGATTGCATGACACAAAGACACACAGGAGCCCCACTTCTAACTTCATCCGAAAGCATTATTTACATTAATAACCTTTCCTTTTCCCAGTAGAATACTTTCTCTGCCAAATGATTCTTCGAAATAATCTGTCTCTTCAGGGGAGCCACACCTTTTAGAGTACACATCAGGACATTGTTTCAAACACTTACAAAGCCTACCGTGCACCTTTGGAATATAAAGCCTCAGGTAAGACTTCTAGCTCACCAGCCAGTCTGTGGAAGCACAGTGACTAAACATCTTACTGTATATGAGTCACTGGACACTTGTTGAGACACAAACAAGAACCAACAACTATCGTTTCTCTCACGGAAAAACTAAAGGGATGAACAGTGTGTGCACCTGGAGATTTCCAAACCAGCACCGTGTCTAAAACACAGTGTACGTATTTCAACACTCGTGGGAAAATTACCAATAAACGTTCATCATGAGTGTGGGAACACGTTCAACCGCCATGGAATGCTTGATTGACTGTTTGTGAACCGTGTTCATGTTATATGTCCAATAAAATAGTAATAATAATAATAATTCATTTTATTTATGTAGAGCTTTTCTGACACCCAAAGTCGCTTTACAGCATCAACATAAACAACATGACAAAAATAAACAATTAGACAGAAATAGTAGAACAGACAGCAACAACAGTTCTAACTATAAG
>JAPMUY010002305.1:155000-208008 GCA_026901105.3 Galaxias olidus
TATATTTCCAAGTGTGTTCTCAAAATGAATGATTTGAAAGCGATATCTATTGATGTGTATGATTTAATGATAACCCATAAAACTAAAGTCACTCTCAAATGAATAATCACAGTTAAGAGTTCTTCTTTACATAATATTACACAGAACCAAATCCCAATGTTTCATCATTCATTCAGACTGTTCTGACAACTTTAAAAGGGATTCAATTAATTTGCAAGACAAACACATGTTGATATAGTACAGAGGTATGTCCTCATCAAAAACCAAATAATTTGACCTATCACATTCTATGTGCATGGAGGACTTCAGTACAGTAACGTGAATTCATGACATGAATTATGCAGCGTTTGCTTAGACAAATCTAGACAGTACAGCAATGTTAAAAGAGTGAACATGGACAAAAACGTCTAAACACAAGTAACAATACGATGAGAATGTAGAAATGGTGACCTCCAAGTATGTGTGTGTGCTGTGTGTGTGTGTGTGTGTGTGTGTGTGTGTGTGGGTGCATTTTAACTATGTTGCCCCCTCACCATCTGTCATTGCCCCCTCAGACAATGGTTTCTTGAACCGGCCCTGTTCTCAGGCCTGAATTGGATTCATCATCAGCTACAAAAAAAGGCACATGCCACAGGTATACAAATACATACATGATGAAATTAATGAACTTGAGGCATTTTTTAGTCTAGAAAATGAGGTAGTCGGGATACTTACTACTAGCACGAGTGAATCCTGGAACAAAAAACAAACAAAAGTTACAGAACTAACGTCTATACTGTGAGTCCCGAAGAGTACTTTGGTCAGTCCAAGGGAACATACCCGTCTGTCTGTACTTCTTCCACACCAACAGCCCAGTGACCAGGACAGCAACAAGAACCACGGCAACCATTATCCCAACAATGAGGCCAACTGGAGTTTTCAATTCTGTAATTCAAACGAGTTCAACAATATCATTTGTTTCTCCGGATCAGATACCATTACTACTAAAATAGGCTGCTGTTATGGGCTAAACAAAGTACCAGCTATTCCCATGAGCCACGAAGGAGCATTATCACTAATAAACCTGTGGAAAATGCTTTTATTTTTTTTGCTTACCAAATGGAATCACCATCACTTTATCCAGGCTATCATGATAGATAACACAGGCAAACTTGTGATTTTTCAGCTGCTGCTGATAAGATACTTTTAAGGTGCTCCTGATCTGGAACGTTCCGTCCATGTTTGGGAGAGACTCCCCTACGTTTACACCATCATTCATCTTCTCTCCATCTTTCATCCAGTACATCATCACCCAACTGGGATAGAATCCTGTAGCAAGGCAGGTGACAGGAGAGGAGGAGGACCGCTGGAACACTGACACCTCAGGGGGAGCTGGAAAAGAGGTAAATAGAAAGATTAATCGAAAGTGTTGAACAATAAGTACAAAAGGAGTAAAAATAATGTAAAAGATAAAGAAAGAGAGAGAGAGAGAGAGAGAGAGAGAGAGAGAGAGAGAGAGAGAGAGAGAGAGAGAGAGAGAGAAATTATGGTATATGATAGTGGGAACACTGGGATGTAATACTTACTTTGGAAACATCACTGTTACAAGTGAATGGGACGCTAAACACACCAAACTGAGAATCCCATAAAAGAAAGTAAAGAATATATGTATATGTAAATATATATGTTTGTGCCCTCATACCTGTCCTCAGAATACTGCTGCCTCGATAGCCGAGATAGATCTTCAGCCGCTCAGTACACCTCTCTGTGAGAAGGCGTGCCGTCATTAAATTACTCAGAGGATCACTGTCCCAGTCCTGTTTGATCCTAAATGCCTCTGAATTATAAGCGTTCCATGAGAAGTCGTCCATGTTCAGCTCCAAGAAATTGTCTCCGTCGCGGCCAATCTTTTCGTGTCCCTCTGCAGTTCAAGTCTCATTATTCCATTTACAACCAAATGATCGTTCGGTAGTGTATATATCTGTAACTGTGTTAGAAACACAAACACACACACACACACACACACACAACAAATACATGAAGTTAATAACTATTTGATATTGAAACACAAAACATAAAAATGCGTCGACAAACTGGGTCATCATTAATACACCATATGATCCACGTGATCAGTATCTTGATCTAAATCTTCACAATTACATAGACTTGTCAGCTGTTATCTGTGCCGCAACAAAATAATTGTCTTAAAATGATATTGTGCATAAAATGTTATGAGTAGGTCCTACCTATTGTCTTAGACAAGTTGAGACGTAACCTTGCAGAATACACGTCGGCTTTGTAAGTTTGGTATATTCCATTGAGTTCATGCGTTCGTGATTCCCAGTGTTCTGCATCAGCTTTGTCCATCCAGTCAATCTTAGGAACCAACCTCCGGATGTTACTGTCGTAGTACTCATGCGGAGTACCATCCACAAACCCAATTACGGAGTACTCTGGGATGTACAAATAATTTCCGTATATTGAGACAACTAAGTACTCAAGAGAGTGTATGACTATGGAAACAAAGATTGTGCAGTAGATTAATCATATTGTGATCATATGAATGAAGAAAATCAGAAAGTAATTCTGGCCATGCATGGCAAAACTCTGAGGGAACTTTTGATTTCAGATTGATTGTAGTGTACTTGATTCACTCAAAGCAAAAACATCCCGGATTTGCTTAATGTAAGATACACAAATTAACTTAAACAATAGTTTTAGAGAGATGGTTCAACTTGATTCAAATAAGTTCCTACTTACTGAACTGTCCCTTTGACACACAACTTTAACACAAATTCTTATTCATCCTATTATAGTGTATTTCTAAAACGTTGATTCATTTCCTAACTTATTTAGCCAATAATAGTGGTTCCTTTTGTCCAAACACTGACATACCAGTTACATTTTATTATGCAATAATTGATGCTTCGTCCGTTATATTGTTTCTCCCTTAATAGTAGTTTTGTCTAATAGCCCTGTAGAATGGCTCCTATACAGTTAATAATAGGCTAAAGAAATTGGCTTCAGGCTCTGACATGCTGCTGCATGCTCCTAAAGCCAAGGTAACCCGACTCGTTGTTTAAATATCAGATGTTGGATCTCAACATGTATTATTATCTGTATTGCCTATTGGTCAGACAAGTTTTTTTATTTTATTTTTTTTACACGGACACAACCAAAGTTATGTTCAGTATGCCACAAGACATTTGAGATTTGGATTCTGAATAGCCTCTTTTTTTGGTAATTTGCACACACACACACACACACACACACACACACACACACAGTAAATATGTTGACTAGTCTATATCTATAGGGGGAGTGTGCCCAACGTCTTTCTCCAGCGCTGACACAGCGCAACGAAGTGCGGAGACCGCGAGACTAACCCGACGTAACCCCAAAAGAGGACATCCAGGTATAATTTACAAACGGCGAATATAGGTTTGACATAAGTCGGAACAACTTGTACAGCATCATTGGCCTACTTACCGCCAGATGCGGGGCCGACAGTGAATAGTAGAAGAAATAGATGCTCCATGTCTTCATTTGGGCAAATGTTGGCTATTTCATCAAACACAACAACCCGAATTTCAATGTGGTTTAGAAGCGCATGAACTAACTGTCTACTCTAGTCAAAACTGAAAGTAGAAAAAAACCTGGGTTATAGTTACTTTATTTAGTTTTGCTTTCATGTTGACGTATGAAGGGGAGAAGGCAACGCGAAACGGCGATTATGCCAAAATGGTGCGTTGTGATTGGTTATTTCAATCATCAAACCAGGTCCGAGTCAAATGTGTTCCTCAAAATACGTTTTTTTGTCGCCTGCGTGAAAGCGTATTCAATCGAATTGGGGGGATGACACTTCTGTGAGAAAAAAATAATAATAATCCACTCAAACAACCTGGTCAATATATCTCTCTATCTTTCCCTCTCCCTCTCTATACAGTAATTTCCCCCGAATTCAATGCTTTATCGGCATGTCTGTAAATAAAACAAACAACAAAATTGCCAAATAACTAAATAAAAGTAAACAGATGCAATAACAGTAATTATGTTATTGATATAGCCTACATAGCTAAGAGATTAGCAACAATTATGTAAGAAATTTACTAAGTAATAAATAAATAAATGCTTTAGTGTCAGTCAAAGATGAATGAACACACTCAACACAAATACAGCCATATAGCAATAATAACCCGCATGCCAAAAAAAACACTGATTGAAAGATATCTTTCCCATGTCATTTCATAATAATGTCATCATCATCATCATCATCTTCATCCGCTTTATCCGGGGTCGGGTCGCGGAGGTAGCAGTTCCAGCAGGGCATCCCAAACTTCCCTTTCCCGGGCCACATTAACCAGCTCTGACTGGGGGATTCCAAGGCGTTCCCAGGCCAGTGTGGAGATATAATCCCTCCACCTGGTCCTAGGTCTGCCCCGCGGCCTCCGCCCAGCTGGACGTGCCTGGAACACCTCCCTTGGGAGGCAGCCAGGTGGCATCCTTACTAGATGCCCGAACCACCTCAACTGGCTCCTTTCTACGCAAAGAAGCAGCGGCTCTACTCCGAGTCCCTCACGAATGGCTGAACTTCTCACCCTACACCTAAGGGAAATGCCAGCCACCCTCCGGAGGAAACTCATTTCCGCCGCTTGTATCCGCGATCTCGTTCTTTCGGTCATGACCCACCCTTCATGACCATAGGTGAGAGTAGGAATGAAGATAGACCGTAGATTGAGAACTTTGCCTTCTGGCTCAACTCTCTCTTCGTCACAACGGTGCGATAAAGCGACTGCAACACCGCACCCGCTGCTCCAATACTCCGGCCCATCTCTCGTTCCATTTTCCCCTCACTCGAGAACAAGACCCCGAGATACTTGAACTCCTTCACTTGGGGTAAAGACTCATTCCCTACTTGGAGTAGACAATCCATCGGTTTCCTGCTGAGAACCATGGCCTCAAATTTGGAGGTGCAACATTATTACATTATTATGACCTCTCCGGGAACCATCACCTTATCGTGGTGGAGAGGTTTGTGTGTCCCTATGAACCTGGGGGCTGTGTTGTCTGGAACCTTGTGTTCCTGGTAGGGTCTCCCATTACAAATTGGTCTCGGGCGAGGGGCCGGACAAAGAATGGTTCAAAAACCCTCATGAATAGAACTACAAGAGAGGATGATACCCGGCCCGGAGGAAGCCTGGGGTCCCCTTCTGGAGCCAGGCCCAGGAGGACCCGTCAGCGAGCGCCTGGTGGCCGGGCTTGCCACGGAGCCCGGCCGGGCATAGTCCGAAAAAGCAACGTGGACAACACCAACATCTCTTCTTCTCCGTCCCGTGGGCTCACCACCCGCGGGAAAAACCAAGGGGGTCGGGTGCGCTGCCAGAAAGGTGGCAGTGAAGGCAGAGGTTTTCGACGGATCGGACCCGGGTGGCAGAGGCTGGCTTTGGGGACGTGGAACGTCACCTCTCTGGGAGGGAAGGAGCTGGAGCTTGTGCGGGAGGTGGAGCGCTACCAGCTGGATCTGGTGGGGCTTACCTCTACGCACAGCCTCGGCTCTGGAACCTCACTTCTGGATAGGGGTTGGACTCTATTCTTCTCCGGAGCTCCCCAGGGTGAGAGGCGCAAGGCTTGTGTGGGGATACTCACAAGTCCCCGGCTAAGTGCCTCTATGTTGGAGTTCACCCCAGTGGACAAGAGGGTCGCCTCCCTATGCCTGCGGGTTGTGGGGGGGAAAACTCTGACTGTTGTCTGTGCCTATGCACCGAAAAGCAGTTCGGAGTATTCGGCCTTTTTGGAGACCCTGGATGGAGCCTTGTATGGGGCTCCTGAGGGGGACTCTGTAGTCTTGCTGGGGGACTTCAACGCACATGTGGGCAATGATGGAGACACTTGGAGAGGCGTGATTGGGAGGAACGGCCTCCCCGATCTGAGCCCGAGTGGTGGCTTGTCATTGGACTTCTGTGCTAGTCATGGAATGGCCATAACAAACACCATGTTCGAACATAAGGATGCTCATAAGTGTACCTGGTACCAGAGCACCCTGGAGGAGTCCCTGGTCCGGGAGGCCTTCAACTCACACCTCCGGCGGGGCTTCTCTCGCATCCCTGTGGAGGCTGGGGGCATTGAACCGGAGTGGGCGATGTTCAAAGCCTCCATTGCTAAAGCTGTGTCTGAGAGTTGTGGTCTCAAGGTCTTAGGTGCCTCAAGGGGCGGTAACCCTCGAACATCCTGGTGGACACCGGTGGTCAGGGGAGCCGTCCGATTGAAGACGGAGGCCTTCCGGGACATGCTATCCCGGGCGACTCCGGAGGCAGTTGCAAGGTACCGACAGGCCCGAAGGACTGCAGCCTCGGCCTAGGCAGAAGCAAAGCAGCGGGTGTGGGAGGAGTTCGGAGAAACCATGGAGAAGGACTTTCGGCTGGCACCAAAGCGGTTCTGGAAGACTATCCGACACCTCAGGAGGGGAAAGCAGGGAACCATCCAAGCTGTGTACAGTAAGGATGGGACGTTGTTGACCTCAACTGACAAGGTGATTGGGAGGTGGAAGGAACACTTTGAGGAACTCCTGAACCCGACAACCCACCCTACATAGTAGAGACAGGGCTGGAGGATGATGGGGGATCAGCATCAATCTCCCTGGCGGAGGTCACTGAGGTAGTCAAACAACTCCACAGTGGCAAAGCCCCAGGGGTTGAAGAGATCCGCCCAGAAATGCTGAAGGCTTTGGGTGTTGAGGGACTGTCATGGATGACACGTCTCATCAACATTGAGTGGAAGTCGGGGACAGTACCTAAGGAGTGGCAGACCGGGGTGTTGGTTCCCCTGTTCAAAAAAGGGGGCCGGAGAGTGTGTGCCAACTACAGAGGCATCACATTACTCAGCCTCCCCGGGAAAGTATACTCCAGGGTGCTGGAAAGGAGGGTTCGACCGATAGTCGAACCTCGGATTGAGGAGGAACAATGCGGTTTCCGGCCTGGCCGTGGAACAACGGACCAGCTTTTTACCCTCGCGAGGATCTTTGAGGGGGCCTGGGAGTATGCCAATCCGGTCTACACGTGTTTTGTAGATTTGGAGAAGGCGTATGATCGGGTTCCCCGGGAGATACTGTGGGAGGTGCTGCGAGAGAATGGGGTGAGGGGGTCTCTACTCAGGGCCATCCAATCTCTGTACTCCCAAAGCGAGAGCTGTGTCCGGGTCTTCGGCAGTAAGTTGGACTCGTTTCCGGTGAGGGTTGGCCTCCTCCAAGGCTGTGCTTTGTCACCTATCCTGTTTGTGGTATTCATGGACAGGATCTCACGGCGTAGCCGCGGGGGAGGGGGGCTGCGGGTTGGTGGGCAGAGGATTGTATCACTGCTTTTTGCAGATGATGTGGTCCTGATGGCAGCATCAGTCTGCGACCTGCAGCACTCATTGGATCGGTTCGCAGCCGAGTGTGAAGCGGCTGGGATGAGGATCAGCACCTCCAAATCTGAGGCCATGGTTCTCAGCAGGACATAATAATGTAACAATGTTAATTTTATTTAAAAAAATTGCGATTCCTTTTTTAACTTTTCAAATACATATTAAAGTTACACTTTCTATTGTTTCCATTGAAACTGAGCTGATACAATCTCTCCTGCCTTTCTCTTTAGCTTTCTTTTCTCTCTCAGGGTTCACCGCTAGAGGTAGCTGTCAAACAATACTAGTCAAGAGTACTGTTCCACATCCGGTGAAAAAATTGCCCTAGTTGTGGTCTTGGAATTATATCGATTTGTGTGATTTATGTGTCTTTCTAAAAGTAATCGTTGACAAATTTTCTAGAAGCTGCACGGAGACGATACGATATATAATCATTTATCTTCACCGTTGGTCCAAAGAGTATTGCTGTCCCGGATTTTCCAGCCTGTCAAGGAAGCCCACCTTCGCAGTCAAACTCGGTCGTCCCGATCCGAGGTTAACGTTGTTAGTTGGGGTGAGTTGAAAAGCATGGATTACTTTATCATTGTAAATTGTTTCAGCAAGTACCAACACACGACTAGCAAAAGCTGCCGTGTAATAGAGAGACTGTTAGCAAGTACTGCCTACATGAAAATTGACACGTAAAATGATGCTATCGACTGTCTCAGATATTGTTGATACACGGTACTATTATTACTACACTTGCTGTAGTATTTTATGACAGACAAGTCATACTGCTATGTCACTGGATTTAAAGTGTGGATTTAATACATACAGACAATAATAGTTTAGCCTTTACAAAGCAACAGTAGTCGTTTAATTGAAAGCATCCATCAGATGTCCATACTATTAGTTTGATGAAGAAATCCATAGATCTTTTGTTGCACATAGCTCTGGATTTGAACTCTTCTCTGCCATCCCTGCTTGTGAGTGACCATCTTCCTATATGCCAAACTGAAATTTTCAAATTTGTCCCATTGCTTTGTTTGGCTCCAAACATGAAAGAGTTGTTAAGATGGCCGCCCCTGTCAACATCCAGAACCCCAGTAAGACATGGGAGCTCAGTCTTTACGAGTTACACCGGAGCCCTCAGGTAAGCATCGAGTCATAGGTCCGGTTTCCCGTACAGGGATTAAGTCTAGTTCTAGACTAAATCTCACTGTCAATGGAGATTCTCCATTGAAATTTTTTTTAGTCTTGGCTTAATCCCTGTATGGGAAATCGGGACATAGTTAGGTTAAACAGTGATACCACTACTTTCTTGCCTATAAAACTGTCTCTTAATGATAGGAAACAATTCCATCTCTGTATAACCCCCCCCCCCCCCCCCCCTTTCTGTAATTTACGTAACTCTATTTAATGTATTTATTAAAAACCTTTCACTAGGAAAGGTCACATTAAGAGTAATGTCTATTTTACAAGGGAATCCTGGCCAAGATCGGCTGCAGCACAGAACAACAAGTGAACCAAAAAGAAAACCCCTACTACTATAAATAACACTCCCAATGAACAAGTGTAGTAGAAGTCACATATCCAAAATGGTCAATTTAAGGACAAATTTACTGTATGTGTTTGTGCGTTAATCTATCCCCTGTGTGTGTGTGTGTGTGTGTGTGTGTGTGTGTGTGTGTGTGTGTGTGTGTGTGTGTGTGTGTGTGTGTGTGTGTGTGTGTGTGTGTGTGTGTGTGTGTGTGTGCGTGCGTGCACGTGTGCGTTTTAACTTTGCGCTTCTTTCTGTGTGTGTTCCTCCCTCCTTGTAGGAAGCCATCATGGATGGGACAGAGATAGCGGTGTCCCCCCGGTCTCTCCACAGTGAGCTGATGTGTCCTATCTGTCTGGACATGTTGAAGAACACCATGACAACCAAGGAGTGTCTTCACCGCTTCTGCTCTGACTGCATCGTCACCGCCCTGCGGTCTGGGTGAGAATAGGGGGGTCACTGACTCTCCTACAACCTCCTGCCTTCACACACATACACACACACATATACACACACATACACGTACACACACAGCTTTGTATTTGTATCCTACTTAGGACCGGAAAGTAATTTTACTGTTAATTTAATTGAAAACAGTTGTTTTAAAAAAACTAAACCCAACCCTAACCTTAACCCAAGCACACACACACACACATACACACACACACACACACACCGTACACCTACTCCTACAGAATCAAAGCAGTGTAAAGCAGTCTATTTATCTTTCTCCCTGCTCTCACATTCGCTCTCAGACACAAACACACTTTGTGTTGTCTATCTCTTTCTCTCTCACACCCACACGCAGACAATACTACAATCTCTGCCACTTAAATGCCTGATCGGAGAACAAATGACAGAGCCGTTTGCTTTTTTCCTTTGTTCCTGAGCTTCATCTCCCTTTATGTTTTATTATTTTTCCCCCTCCCTCTTCCTCTTCCTCTTCCTCTCCCCTGCCTCCTCAGGAACAAAGAGTGCCCTACATGCAGGAAGAAGCTGGTGTCGAGGCGTTCGCTTCGTCGCGACTCCAACTTCGACGCCCTCATCTCAAAGATCTACCCGAGCCGGGATGAGTACGAGGCCCACCAGGACCGCGTTCTGGAGAAGCTGAACCGGCTGCACAACAGACAGGCCCTCAGCTCCAGCATCGAGGAGGGCATCCGCATGCAAGCTCTGCACAGGTGCACTACAGAGAGTCATGGAGAGAGAGGCAGGGGGCATTTAGTGTGTATTTTACCTCCCTCCCTCACTCCCTCTCTTCTCTCCCCTCCAGGGGCCAGCGCCTGCGTAAGCCAGCACAGGAGAGTGACAACACCACCTTTAGCGGTGGAGAAGACAACGGCGACGCCCGATCCCACCTCTCTCACGACTCTGCCCCCTCACACACACTCTTACCCCCAAGCCACACCCCTTCAGAGGCAGGGCCCAGCCGTAACCCCAAGCGACCCCGTGTCTCGGAGGAGGGTTCTGTTCTGGATGCGGACGCCGGTAGCCCCACCCCTCCTCTTCGTCGCCACAAGGAAGGGCCGGGATCGGAGATCGAGCTGGTGTTCAGGCCACACCCACAGCTGGTCAACGCGCAGGAGTACAGCCAGACCAGGTGGGGGCGCTAGTGAGACTAAAAGGATGAGTGGAAGGACAACAACACGGAAATTAATTAGTTACCAATAATAATAATGTAATGTGTGTGTGTGTGTGTGTGTGTGTGTGTGTGTGTGTGTGTGTGTGTGTGTGTGTGTGTGTGTGTGTGTGTGTGTGTGTGTGTGTGTGTGTGTCATGTGGCATTTTGATTAAGCCCCATGCAATGTCGCTGTAATTACTTAATCATCATAACCTTGTCTTTATGTGTCTTGTCTTTCTTGTTGTTGAGCCAGATATGTGAAGACCACCGCCAATGCCACAGTGGACCACCTGTCCAAGTACCTGGCCCTCCGCATAGCCCTGGAGGAAAGGCAGACAGACAACCAGACAGACACAGGGATAGAAGGAGCGACAGAAGGGGCAGTGGGAGGAGGGGAGATCGCAGGAGCGGACGGAAGAGTAGACAAAGGAGCTGAAGGAGGAGGAGGAGAGGGCCTGAAGAATGTTAGTGAGAAACAGTACACCATCTACATCACAACTTCAGGAGGACAGTTCTCGGTGAGTTAACAAACCAGAGTCGGATTCAAGATTCGGCAAAAGCAACGGAATTTGATACGAGTTTCTTTCATATTATTAAAACAATGACGTGTGCAGTGTGATTTTAAAAAAAGCATTTTTATTTCCTTTTACCCGATAAATAAATCTTTCCTGATTTATCCCCCTCTCCTGCCATATTTCTATTTGTTGCCATCTTTCCCGTCCTCCCCCCCCCTCTCTCTTCCGTAGACATTGAATGGTTCTCTGACATTAGAGCTGGTCAACGAGAAGTACTGGAAGGTTCGGAAGCCTCTGGAACTATTCTACGCCCCCACCAAGGACCAACAACCACAGTCAACAACACAACTACCACCACCACAACAACAACAACAACAACAACAACAACAACCCCCACCCCCACAGCAGCAGCAGCAGCAGCAGCAGAAGTCACCCATAGCAAAAGAAGGCTAACAAAAAGCAAGCTGGGTTCTAGTGAGAAAGAAAGTCCATTCTTTCTGAGGAAATCTTATCACATTTATGTCTTGACAGAATCATTTTCATATTCCCCATGCTTTAATTTCTGGAACTGGGACTACCCCCATTTTGTAAAGATTTTGTGTGTGAAAACAATTTTTAGATTGACTACATGCTTACTGTGCGTGCTGGTGTCTCACTGGTTATGCAGAGTAAATGTTTGGTCAGATGCACAGGTTGTCACAAGTAGCTTTGAATTAACATTTTAGTAGATGCTTTATTATGTTGTGTATTGTGTTATTGAAAACCATTTCAAGGTGTTCTCTTATGTGGGAGAGAAAACGTTTTCATTGTTTTTCATAATATAATTCATATATTTATCAATTCCTTATGTAGGGATCGCAAAACATGTTATTAGACCAAGTTTTATTTAAGGAAAGAATTAAGACAATAATCCCTAATAATTTACAAGATAGTTGTCGCCTCTTAAATAGATTAGAAAAGACTATGTTCTGAAGTATTTATAAACAAAAACTATTATTTAAAAAGAAAACCATGACACTATACCACTTGATTATAAACGTGTTGATAGCAACAGTGGTCTGTAAACGGTTATGATTAATACCTGTCTATTGATCAATGTTTATTCAACTGTAGGAAATCATTTAGATTTTTTGAAAGGCTGTCAATTTGAAATACTTGGAAATAAAACAATCTATATTTAAAACAAAGTAGTTCAGGGACATTTTGGGGCTGAAGACATAAGGGCTGAAGTAAATAGAATAGACTTGTATTGCTTTAATTTTCATACCATTCTCTTTATGCACTTTAAAATGTTCTGCAAACATAGAATGGATTGCCCTTTGTTTTGATAATCTTTGTACAATATATTTCTATTGGAACTGCTTTTGCTTTGTGTGTACATCGCTGGCTAACTCATGGTGGAACTCAATTCAGCACAATAAAACTTAACGATTAAAATGTCAATGCTTTTCTTTTTATTTCTTAAAACCCATTAACTCATATCTTGTACTATACCCATCGTAGAAATCTGCCTTATTTCTGAAATATAAACCCTTCACCCAGACACCCAATTACATATATGACTTCAAAACTAAAGCTGATTTAGCTTTGAGATGACATCGTTCCAAAACTGCTGTCGGAATAAAAAACGATCACAAAGGCATTTTTGTGAACCGTGACTTTATTGACACGAGGGGAACAGGGAGACATTTTACTTCTTCTTGGACACACCGACAGTGCGACCGCGACGGCCGGTGGTCTTGGTGTGCTGACCACGCACACGCAGACTGGAAAAGGAGAGAAAGGTCTGTCATTAAAACGGTAAACATGAGCAGCTTCAAAAACTTTAACAATGACCGCAATATTGATACAACAAAAGCAAGTGGCTGAAAATAAGACAACAGCCAACAAAAATGTTAGTCCTTTAAATGTATCGAGTGTCCCAACTGTGCATGTCCCCAACTAGATGAGCGATGGAAAAAATTGAAAACGAGAAGCTAAGACAAGTTGAATGGCTATACCAACAAATCAATGAGGCACTCAACCTTGTAATGCGAACAAGGCACAGGTGCTGGTATGGGAAAGTGTTATTCATTTTCAGAGCTACACAAGCCTACAACAGCAGCAATAGTTGGAGCATAGAGGGTAGAAATGCAACCACCTGCTGACCTAAAGGTCATGAGTTCAAGCCCACCTGGGTACACCACCACTAGTGTGCCCTTGAGCAAGGCACACCTTGGAACACCAACACTAGTGTGCCATTGAGCAAGGCACTTAACCCCAAGTTTAAACTCTATTACAAGTCGCTTGGGATAAAATGTATCTGCTAAATGATCGTAATGTAAATAGAGCACAATTCTGTTAACAGGTAGACACACGGTCTTGAGGATTGAACAGTTGAGATTCTGTGCAACGAGGCAACTTACCCCCAGAAATGCCTGAGACCACGATGAGCCCTGATCTTCTTCAGCCTCTCCAGATCCTCTCTCAGCTTGTTGTCCAGACCGTTGGCAAGAACCTGAAACGCAAGGCCGGATAACAATGAGACAACCGACGACTAACGACAGTGCTTCACATGCAACAACAATCGTGCAAAATACAAAGAGACACTAATTTGGTCACTGGTCAAACATGAAATTAAAACTAGAATTTGAAACAACTAAACGTAACAAAGTTGATAGATTTCCGTCTGCCTCTAATGAAATTAAATTTGTGTGAATGCATTCAGTAAATAAAATGTAAGTTAGTAATACACATTAAATGATGTACACGTGCACATCAAATAGTCACAGAAATAAAAATAACAAGGTTGTCCTCACAGGTTGAAATTAATTTTCCATTACAAAGAACATCTTAGTATTTTAACCAATAACTTGAGTCCAACGTCCACACAACCCGACAGGAATATTCATCATCCTACCCAAGACTACTTGCCGAAAATAAAGATGGAAAAGTATTTTAAACTGATACAGATTTCCGTACCTGGCTGTACTTGCCATCCTTAACATCTTTCTGTCTGTTAAGGAACCAATCTGGGATTTTGTACTGGCGAGGATTCTGCATGATAGTTACCACCCTCTCAACCTAGAGAGAAATAAAACCACCAACGTCCATAACGAGCATCCAATCAGAAGTTGTTCAATGTGCACAGCAATGTCTTCACAGCTCAATTTAACCCCGTTTAACAGCATTTTAGGCATGGACAAAGTACCACAAAAGTAAGACTGAAGTACGTTGACAATTATCAAATCTGATCAGTGTAACATTTAATGTGTTAACAATTATGCAAATTGGACTGGCCACCTGCTCTATCTATGCCCATGTACCTCATCATCGGTTAGCTCTCCAGCCCTTTTGCTGAGGTCAATGTCTGCCTTCCTAAGGACAACATGGGCGTAACGTCTGCCAACACCCTGGTAAGGAAAAACAAAAACTCTTAAGTTTGAAGCCAGTTTAATTCACAACACCACACGTTAAATGTGTTTTTAAAGACTGATTTTAGGTTAGATTAAAGCATATTCACACTGATGTACTGCGCTGAATAACACTTTTCTACTCCAGACAACGGTTCAACTTAAACCTAAGTTTTATAAGTCAGACACCCATCAATGCGAGGCTTACCTTGATGGCAGTGATGGCGAAGGCGATCTTCCTCCTACCATCAATATTCGTGTTGAGAACACGGAGAATATGCTGGAACTTCTCTGGGATGACTAGAGACTGGGGGAAAGCACAACAACACTGTTAGCGTAGATATGAGCATTATTACCTTTCAATTATGCCCAAATAACACCCAAGCTTAACTTCAGTGAGGCCTAACTTAAAGCCATCATCGTCTTGAGCTGGCAAGTTCAGCTAAGACACTGGTAGTGTTGGACAATTGTGCCCCTCTGCACCTTCTTTTTTTAAGTCATTATGCACAACTACCATTGCAAGTCTTTTCCTGGCGAGATTAAATAGGCTATCGACTCTCGAGAACATACGTTGACCAACTCATGCCAACTCGACGCAATGCCGTAATGCTAACGCTAGCTTCACTCAAAACCATTTTTTACAAAAAGCCTTTAGTAAAATTGTCTAATGCTTCCGAGAAAGACAAGCTACTACTTTCCCTATTCAAATGTAACCTAAGCGAGTCGGCGCGGGGTAACCAATAACAGCGACAGACAAATGTTTATTTAACTCTACAGACACAATTCATATCCTATTCATTTCATGCTATGCCTAACAACCATTTTCTCAAGAATACTACATCAGTGAGAATTTCTTTATATAGTGTTTTGTTCTCACGATGAAGATAGATTAGGGAATGTACTCAATTTCGTTCTCACCATCTTGGAAGTAGGTTCCGTGCAAAGAGGAAGTCACAAGGTATCGCGACAGTTTATGCCAGCGTATGATGGTTCGAAAAGGAAATCAGTCCATCAGTTTGTAATAGTCCGCTTGACAACATGAACAGTATGAGTTTAAAAAACAGATATATGTCACCAATTATTTTTTGATCCATAAAATATGATCTTGTTTTTAAATAAATAACAAATATTATTGTTTTCACTCCGGCAAACATTTTTATCTCATATGTTAAACGTAAAAAATAAGAGAAATATATCAGCCACATTTAATTTCAAGGGAGCTGGCAAAAGGGAACCATACAGCAAATAGTGTAGTTTTCGGAAGTTTTATATAGGGAACTATGGCGGAGGGAGCTGTCACCGATTCTCTCTCCGATATAAACATACCTGTCAACCCGACAGAGAATGCTATGGCCTATCTACGAGACGAGGCAAGGACATTTTCTGGCTTAAAGATTCCCGCTTGGTGTATTGTATGACGGCATTTAACCAATATTTGCCAGTGCTCATAGCTATTCACACTCACAGGCAACTTTAGCATAGCAGCAGGATCTAAGGCTAACGTCGCTGAATGTTGCCTCTATGTGCTTGCTCTCTCCTCCTTAGCCAAGTAACTGATTAGTTAAGTCAGCGTTAGTCATAACGTTAAATTACTAAACATGCTGTTGTCATGTTATTTCGTCCAAAAAAATGTTCAAGCTTAGCTAGCATGAATTATTTAAAAAAATCAGCATCTTCATCCTTAGAAGCAGCTATTTAATTGAAACAGATGGCAAAATTGCTTGCTGGATCGGTAAATGCAATGCATTACCAGGATGCAACGTGATTGTGATTTTCTATGTCTGATATTGTCTCCCTTTTGCAGAAGTATGACAGAGAGCCTATCCCGGCTCTCAATCTTGGAGAGCTGGATATTACCACCGACGAATTAATCTTGGACGAGGTGGACAGTAAGTCGGAATTCAGATTGCTGTACAAATCGTAAAGCCGTCAAAATAACCTTTCACCGAAATAGTCCATGATAAAGTGCCTGAGAGAGGTTGTCACCAATTAGCTGATGTATTTCGAGTCTATAAATATTATAAAGGAGCTTTTTTTTGTCTGTTGTATTTGAATAATATTTGCGTACGGTGTGCAGGATACTTTTTAGCATAGTGTGGCATAGTTTCTCACACATATGAGTGAGACAGCCCATGGTTCACGTTCATAAAGGGAGGTAAAGGGAATAAAATATTTTTTTATAAAGCATTACTGTTGCACGGATCTAAATTATGTACATTTAAGTAGGTTGTAGATCATTGATGCTGATGGGAGTCCAATGACTGACCGGGAGTGTTTTGAGAGTAGGAGTATAAAATAGTATATTATTACATACACACAGCGTGTAATGGGAATTAAACATGACTAATTCTGGTTATAGTTCTATATCCTTGTTTTGTTTGTGTACGCTCATTTTAGTATTTGTCTTCTAAGTTCATATCCAGGCCAACCTCGAGGATGATTTAGTGAAGGAGGCTCTAAAAACGGTACGTTTATAATACATTTATATTATATTTAAATGAAATTTGTATAATTCTATATTTATAATGTATTAGTACATTTACAACACAGTCGTTATTGTAACCTATTACAAAAAAAACACTGGCATCATTTGGCTTGCTGCAGATTAAAAGTGCATTGTGGATTTTTTTGTGTTCATATACTGTTATTGCCTTGTTATTAAACCGAAAATTTCAGAGATTCTTCAAATCTTTAAAACATATTTGAAGTTGAAACTAATGATACATCTTTTCATCAGGGGGTGGATTTAAGGCAATACTCCAAACAAGTGGAGACAGAACTTCAGAGGATTGAACAGGCCTCCATCAAAGACTGTATCCTTTTCACAAGCCTGAGTTATTAGTTCAAAGTAGCCTTGACATTTAGGTGAGGTAAATGTATTTGTTTTAGGTGCATTGTTTCTCAACTGGATAGATAGCAATGCATCACCAGAGGCAATCTGAGTGAAGCTATAGGATTGCTTTAGCACAGTGCTATTATAGTCTCAGTTGGTATCATGTATGCTTATATGGAAGGCAACTACTCTCTATTACGTTTGACATAATCTAGGCTTATATTATGGAAGGTAACATCTCTCTGTTATTGCGTTTGACATAATGTAATCTTTGACCAAGACTAATTGCAGATATCAAGGAGAGCCAGAACATCGCCTCTTTGCACAACCAGATCACTGCATGTGATTCCATTCTAGAGGTGAGTGGGGGCCATTGGTCTGTTTCAATCACAAACCAATTTAAAGAAACGCCGCCATTGGTTTTAAATGTTCAAAGGTTACAGTATTGTTTAATCTATTATCTGCCTTTGCGTCTTCTCCCCTATGGTTATTTTTCCTCCTCCTCCTCCTTCAATTTCATCTTCATCTTATGTTTGGCCCCGTCTTATACTTCTTCCAACTTTTCTTTCCCTTTCAATCCTCCCGTCATGTCCCCCCCCCCCTCCCTTCCCGCAGCGTATGGAGGGGATGCTGAGTGGTTTCCAAAGCGACCTCTCCTCCATCAGCAGTGAGATCCAGACGCTGCAGCAGCAGTCAGTCAGCATGAATGTCAGGCTGAAGAACAGGCAGGCCGTACGCAGTCACCTCAGTCAGCTGGTCGACGAACTGGTGGTGCCCGGGGTCATGATCTCGTAAGACTACGTCGTGTGCGTGCGCGTGCGCGTGCGCGTGTGTGCGTGTGTGTTATCAATGTGTGTGTGTGGGGGGGGGGGGGGGTAGAGGGATTAAGAGATGAATAGGGACATACAGATTGATAAAGAGAGAAAGTATTAGTTATGATTAATCTTAGCATGTACGGTATATATGGTATAGTCACGGTCTAGGTTGTGTGTGAAGTCGTCGAGCGGTGTGTGTATCAGCTGCAGGCGTTGTGTTTATGTGCCCCTGCAGCGTCATCCTGGACAGCCCTGTGACAGAGCAGGAGTTCCTGGAGCAGCTTCACGAACTCAACAACAAGATCAACTTCGCCAAGGAGCTCAGCTTCAGAGAAACCCTGGCCTGTTCGGATATACAGGACATAGTGGACCGCCTCAAAATCAAGGTAAGAAAGGGAGAAGGAAAACTCAAATCAGTGTACGGGGGGGCGGACGGAGAGCTGATTAACAGAAATGTGATGAAGAGGCGTAAGAAAGGAGCAGAAAACAGAGAAAGAAAGAGGACTTGAAAGAAAAGGGGAGCATAAAGAGTTATACCACTGGACTGCTTGACCTTTGACCTAATGACATATCAAACTTAAGAGAGGCGTTTTTGGGGGTTTTTTGTCTTCGTTGCAGGCTGTCACTAAGATCCGAGAGTTCATACTGCAGAAGATTTACTCTTTCAGGAAACCTATGACTAACTATCAGATCCCACAAAACACACTGCTCAAGTACAGGTGAGGCCTTTTGCAATGAGTCAAACTAACAACAGTATAGAGTCATGAAAGTAGTTTTATTTTTTAAACGTTTTGCTTGTGTCCTCAGCTCTTTTTGTGTAAAAGAGAACAAAACAAGGAACTTTAGCAATTCCATTTCACAATGAACTGAATGTGTGTAGGACAATGTTGCTCGCGTCTGGTCTGCTTCACCACAGCTGAGTCTGTTCTTCATTTGTTCACCAGGTTCTTCTACCAGTTCCTCTTAGCCAATGAGAGGACGGTTGCCAAGGAGATCCGAGATGAGTATGTGGATACGATGAGTAAGATCTACTACAGCTACTTCAAGTCTTACAGCAGCAGACTTCTTAAAGTACAGGTCAGTGAGAGAGACCACCGTGTGCTTCCTGTCCTACCACACACGCACGCACACACGCACGCTCAATCTCACACACACACACACACACACACACACACACACACACACACAGACACCCACACAACACAAAGGAGGATTTATAATAATCATTTTTTCACATTTTTTTTGCCTTCTCTGGTTAAATGCACTTAACTGATTTGAATACTAGCGTCCGCTAAATAACTGTGATGTAATAAAATGTATCTTCTTCTTTAGAGATATAGCACTTAATTCAGTCACATTTTATTTAAGTGTGTTCTTGTGTTCATGTAGTGCTATTGTGTATTATCTGTTGGCTAAGCTCTATGGCTCTGTGTTAACAGTATGAGGTAGAGCCATAGAGAGCTTACAGATAATATACAGTACCACTGTGTTAACAGTATGATGAGGTATTGTGTATTACAGCTCTCTGTGGCTCTGTGTTTACAGTATGAGGAGGTATCGTGTATTACAGCTCTCTGTGGCTCTGTGTTTACAGTATGAGGAGGTATCGTGTATTACAGCTCTCTGTGGCTCTGTGTTTACAGTATGATGAGGTATTGTGTATTACAGCTCTCTGTGGCTCTGTGTTTACAGTATGATGAGGTATTGTGTATTACAGCTCTCTGTGGCTCTGTGTTTACAGTATGAGGAGGTATCGTGTATTACAGCTCTCTGTGGCTCTGTGTTTACAGTATGATGAGGTATCGTGTATTACAGCTCTCTGTGGCTCTGTGTTTACAGTATGAGGAGGTATCGTGTATTACAGCTCTCTGTGGCTCTGTGTTTACAGTATGATGAGGTATCGTGTATTACAGCTCTCTGTGGCTCTGTGTTTACAGTATGAGGAGGTATCGTGTATTACAGCTCTCTGTGGCTCTGTGTTTACAGTATGAGGAGGTATCGTGTATTACAGCTCTCTGTGGCTCTGTGTTTACAGTATGAGGAGGTGGCGGACAAGGATGACCTTATGGGAGTGGAGGACACGGCCAAGAAAGATATCCTTACGCCTAGACTCTGACTCACACACCCCCAACCCTTATATTTAGATGAGAAAGATATCCTTACGCCTAGACTCTGACTCACACACCCCCAACCCTTATATTTAGATGAGAAAGTCTTTGTGGGTCACAGAGTAACATTTACACATCTAAATGACTCCCCTGACTTACTCGTACACTTTGTTCAATCATCTCTGTGTGGAAGACAGAGGATAGAGAGATTGATTCACTAATAAATGGTATGTTATACCATAATACCATTATTTATATATATATATATATATATATAACACTCTTGGATGTATTCAGGTGATTCAGCGTAATTTATGATTGACCAGATGATTTGATTTAGTTGTGTTCTTGGTTTTATTAAATGTTTTTTGATAGTATTATTTTTGTTTTGGTTGTCCAGTTGACGGTGTTGTCCAGTCTTTGACGCCCTCAGCAGGGTTAGGGTTACGGTTTATTAAGTGTTAAATTGTTTTTCCATAGTATTTTTTGAGGTTGACGGTGTTGTCCAGTCCTTGACCCCTCCAGCAGGTTTCTTCTCCAAGCCATCTCTAAAGAGCAGGAACACCATCTTCACTCTGGGGCAGAGAGGGGCGGTGCTGGTTCCCTCAGAGCTGGAGGGGCCCATTCTCATCCCACACACAGCTCAGAGAGGAGACAGCAGGGTGAGGGGGCACACACACACACACGGCTCAGAGAGGAGACAGCAGGGTGAGGGGGCACACACACACACACACGGCTCAGAGAGGAGACAGCAGGGTGAGGGGGCACACACACACACACTGTGGAGGATACCGGAGGCCCGTAGATTGAAAGCTCTCCATGTCCCGGCCCCCCAGTACCCATACGAGACGCTGTTCCGCAGCCAGCACTACGCCCTCCTGGACAACGGCTGTCGAGAGTTCATCTTCCTGTGTGACTTCTTCATGGTGACGGGGAACTCGGCCCTGGACCTGTTCAACAGCGTCATGGGGAAGACCCTCAGCATGTTCCTGGTAAATCAACTCAGTGCTGCTTTGGACTGACGTAACGGAGTCTGAGGTGACCGTTTCTCACCTTCTATGGCCCTCTACCATTTCTTTTTTTGCTCCCTTACCTTCATTTTTTTGGCCTGTTGTTCCGTTCTCTCTCTGCTCTGTCTCTGTTCCCTCTCTCTCTCTCTCTCTCACTGTTCTGTCTGTCTCTCTCTCTCTCTCTCTCTCTCTCTCTCTCTCTCTCGGTCGCTGCAGAAGAACATGTCGACCTACGTGTCAGACTGCTACGACAGCATAGCTGTGTTCCTGTGTATTCACATCATCCTGAGGTTCAGGGCCATCACAGCCAAGAGGACTATCCCTGCCCTGGACAAGTCAGTACCTAAACCTAACGCCGCTAATCTCTCATGCATGGAGCACTGTGTCCCTGCCCTGGACAAGTCAGTACCCAAACCTAATGCCCCTAATCTCTCTAATGCATGGAGCGCTGTATCCCTGCCCTGGACAAGTCAGTACCAAAACCCAACGCCCCTAATCTCTCTTATGCATAGCTATGGAGCGCTGTATCCCTGCCCTGGACAAGGCAGTACCAAGACCCAACGCCCCTAATCTCTCTTATGCATAGATATGGAGCGCTGTATCCCTGCCCTGGACAAGGCAGTAGCAGCACCAAATGCTCCTAATCTCTCCAGATGATAGATACAGCCTCCTCTTTTTTTAATCAAAGACTTAACTTTGTAATTAGTGTTTAAAAAAATTATAATATGAAAATTAATATATATAATTCAGTTTTTTTAGTTTTTCTATCAATGTCTCTGCAAAAATTTTGTGTTGTAACTTACTTTAAAATGTTGGTTGTTGATAGATAAATAAACTGTAACTCTGTGTGTGTGTGTGTGTGTGTGTGTTTTAGACACACTCCTGATTACACACACACACACACACACTCTATGAACCTGTTGTCCTGTGGCTCTGCCAAGGTAATTATTATTATAATAATAATAATAATGTTACTTGAAGGTACTGGGATGCGGTGTTGGAGTTGCTGTGGCCGAGACTGGAGCTGATCCTGGAGATGAACATCCAGAGCATCAGGAACACTGATCCACAGAAACTAGGAGTCCTCGACACTAGGCCGCACTATGTAAGCATAGGACACACACATATATATATATATACAGTGAAGAAAATAAGTATTTGAACACCCTGCTATTTTGCTATTTCTCCCACTTAGAAATCATGGAGGGGTCTGAAATTTTCATCGTAGGTGCATGTCCACTGTGAGAGAGAGAAACTAAAAAGAAAAATCCAGAAATCACAATGCATGATTTTTTAACAATTTATTTGTGTGATACAGCTGCAAATAAGTATTTGAACACCTGAGCAAATGAATGTTAATATTTGGTACAGTAGCCTTTGTTTGCTATTACAGAGGTCAAACGTTTCCTGTAGTTTTTCACCAGGTTTGCACACACTGCAGGAGGGATCTTGGCCCACTCCTCCACACAGATCTTCTCTAGATCAGTCAGGTTTCTGGGCTGTCGCTGAGAAACACGGAGTTTGAGCTCCCTCCAAAGATTTTCGATTGGGTTCAGGTCTGGAGACTGGCTGGGCCATGCTAGAACCTTGATATGCTTCTTACGGAGCCACTCCTTGGTTTTCCTGGCTGTGTGCTTCGGGTCGTTGTCGTGTTGGAAGACCCAGCCACGACCCATCTTCAATGCTCTGACTGAGGGAAGGAGGTTGTTCCCCAAAATCTCACAATACACGGCCCCAGTCATCCTCTCTTTAATGCAGTGCACTCGTCCTGTCCCATGTGCAGAAAAACACCCCCAAAGCATGATGCTACCACCCCCATGCTTCACAGTAGGGATGGTGTTCTTCAGATTGTACTCTTCATTCTTCTTCCTCCAAACACGCTTAGTGGAATTATGACCAAAAAGTTCTATTTTGGTCTCATCTGACCACAAAACTTTCTCCCATGACTTCTCTGTATCGTCCAAATGGTCATATGCAAACTTAAGACGGGCCTTGACATGTGCTGGTTTAAGCAGGGGAACCTTTCGTGCCATGCATGATTTCAAATCATGACGTCTTAGTGTATTACCTACAGTAACCTTGGAAACGGTTGTCCCAGCTCTTTCAGGTCATTGACCAACTCCTGTCGTGTAGTTCCGGGCTGATTCCTCACCTTTCTTAGAATCATTGAGACCCCACGAGGTGATATCTTGCATGGGGCTCCACTCCGATTGAGATTGACCGTCATGTTTAGCTTCTTCCATTTTCTAATGATAGCTCCAACAGTGGACCTTTTTTCACCAAGCTGCTTGGCAATTGCTCCGTAGCCCTTTCCAGCCTTGTGGAGGTGTACAATTTTGTCTCTGGTGTCTTTGGACAGCTCTTTGGTCTTCGCCATGTTACAAGTTAAAGTCTTACTGATTGTATGGGGTGGACAGGTGTCTTTATGCAGCTAACGACCTCAAACAGGTGCATCTAATTTAGGATAATAAATGGAGTGGAGGTGGACATTTTAAAGGCAGACTAACAGGTCTTTGAGGGTCAGAATTCTAGCTGATAGACAGGTGTTCAAATACTTATTTGCAGCTGTATCATACAAATAAATAGTTAAAAAATCATACATTGTGATTTCTGGATTTTTCTTTTTAGTTTCTCTCTCTCACAGTGGACATGCACCTACGATGAAAATTTCAGACCCCTCCATGATTTCTAAGTGGGAGAAATAGCAAAATAGCAGGGTGTTCAAATACTTCTTTTCTTCACTGTATATACAGACACGCACATAACATGCACACACACACACACACACACAACATTCACGCACACACATACACACATAACATTTACGCACACCACGAGCGCGCACACACACGCACACACACACACACACATATATATAACTTTCACACACTCATGTACGTTTAGATGTTTTTGTTCCTAACCCTGAGTCTTGCCAGAGTGTAGTAATGTTGTTGTACCAGATCACACGGCGGTATGCAGAGTTCTCCTCAGCCATAGTCAGCATCAATCAGACGTTCCCCAATGAGAGAACGAACACTCTCCTTGGACAACTGCAGGTAATTATCACCACAGAGTCAACCCAGCATGTTTTAATAGTGTGTTAATCACTTTTATAACACTGTGATTAAAGCCAGTTTTTACCGCCACCTACTTGTGGCAGAGGTATTAAATGTAGTAGTTGTGAGTAAGTCAATGTGGCTCTCTGTGTGTGTTTGGTCACTCATTTATTTGGGCTTCTCACCAGATTGAAGTGGAGAACTTTGTCCTGAAGATGGCAGCAGAGTTCCCTTCCAGGAGAGACCAACTCATCTTCCTCATCAACAATTACGACATGCTCCTCAGTGTACTCATGGTGAGAGGACATGAGAAAAGAAACTACAAAAATGGAGCCTGTTTGCGTGCACTATTATTTTTATCCTCCTATTTCGTTTGGGCACACCATTTTCCTGCCTTCTTTCTTTCTCTTGTCTCATAAGTTCATCCTCTTCTTTTCTTCCAGGAACGAGCGGCAGATGACAGTAAAGAAGTGGAAGGATTCCAGCAGCTCCTTCTAGCCAGGACACAGGTAGAGTAGAATCATGGTATTTGTAGTTCTATCTTCCAGCAGCTCCTTCTAGCCAGGACACAGGTAGAGTAGAATCATGGTATTTGTAGTTCTATCTTCCAGCAGCTCCTTCTAGCCAGGACACAGGTAGAGTAGAATCATGGTACTTGTAGTTTTATCTTCCAGCAGCTCCTTCTAGCCAGGACACAGGTAGAGTAGAATCATGGTACTTGTAGTTTTATCTTATCCTTCTAGCCAGGACACAGGTAGAGTAGAATCATGGTACTTGTAGTTTTATCTTATTATATACAGATCAGAGGTAAAAAAAAGAAAGAAAAAAAGACGAATGAGGAAAGATACTTTTTTATCATCGTAACCTTTTTAATAAAACTGGAACATTTATTAATGTATTTATTCAATAAAAGCTGTAAACTTAAGCGGACAGTTTTAACATTACCGTTTGTCTGTCAGGAATTTATTGAGGAGGTTCTATCTGCTCCTTTTGGTGGGATGATTGCGTTCGTGAAGGAAGCGGAGTCGCTGATAGAGAAAGGACAGCTGGACCGTCTGAAAAACGATGAAGGTGAGGTGTGAAGTGAAGACAGGTAAAACTGCAAATGTGGATTAAACTAGACTCAACATTCCTTAAAGTCTCCAAGGTCTAATCTCTTGCTTTTTGATTAATGTAGTTCTTGGATCTGGTCTAAACTGATAAAGAGGCATTCAAACCTGATATTTTATTTTATTTTGTGTACATGTGTTAACCTGAGGTAAGAATGAAACTGAAGTGTTGGACTCTCGTTTATGTTGAAACTGAAGTGTTGGACTCTCGTTTATGTTGAAATGCTCGGTTTCCACTTTCCTTTTTCCTGTCCGATACCTAGCGGTTTATTTGACATTTGTACGTCCTCTCTGTCACCCCTCCAAACACCTTCGCCTGCTTCGTCTGCTTCCTGTCTAGACAATACACCATCTTATACACTTTCTGTATTGCTCCATAAACCCCCTTATACACTTTCTGTATTGCTCCTATAACTAACGTCAACGAGGCACTCGACCTTTGACACGCAGTACGAGGTCAAGGTGGTTCAATAACATTTGATTAGAAAAGAATATTGGAAGCTCTTGATTTATCTTTAGTTGTAAATTAGTGCCATCACTCTGCAGTCTATTCAACTCCATGACCAAGTTAAATACACCCAAAGAAAAGTATTAATATAATGAATAAAAAGGATTTTCAAGCTCTGCTGTGCTCTGACCTTCCCTCTATGCCAAGACTAAACATGTGTAGAGAGGATCCTAGTTTTTGGTTTTAAACTAATCTCTGTGATGTTACCATCAACCTTATAATGTTGCTGAATGTGAGGTCCATCTCTCTCTCTCTCTCTCTCTCTTTCTATATCTCTCTTTCTCTCATATCACATTATCTGTATTTCTCTCTCTCGTCCCTCCCCTTTCTCTATATCTCTCGTTTGTTCTCTCTCATCCCCCTCTCTCTCTCTCTTTCTAAATCTCTCTGTTCTTTCAGCCCGTATCACTCAGCTGGTGCGAGGTTTCTCCTCCACGTGGAAACAGGCAGTGGAAGCTCTTAGTCAGGACGTCATGCGCTCTTTCACCAACTTCAAGAACGGCACCAGCATCATCCAGGTAACCACGCCAACATATCCCACTGTCTACTGGAGTGTTTTCCCACCGGTTCAGATGCTGTTTGAATGTTGATAACGTCATAATAACGTTCATGACTAAGGATTGTCGTTCTGCTGTGCTCTGTGCTGTACTGGCTGTCTGGGGTTCATGTTTAACCCAACACTTAACGTCTCTGAACATTTCATCCACTCTCAGCACGTTGTCTATTGACAGAATGTGAAACTATCTCTGTCTCTCCTCCTTCTGTTGTCATTGACCTCCATTTCATCAAGACAAACTCCTTCTTCTATATGTTAATCTACTTACAATAAACCTGATTTAAAATGAAGATTCGATCCTGTCTTCTTTATGTTGACCTACCTATGTATATCCTCTAGGGGGCGCTCACTCAGCTCATCCAGTACTACCACGGATTCCACAAGGTTCTCAATCAGCCAACGTTCCGCAGCCTGGCCGTACGTTCCGAACTCATCAACCTGCATCACCTCATGGTCGAGGTGAAGAAACACAAACCCAACTTCTAACTGGAATAAACCTAGCGTGTGTGTGCAAAAATAATCACACTTTATCTCCACATATCCCCCTCCGCTCTTTTCACTACTTAATACCCTCTCTGATGATTCAAAAGCATAGAGTCTAGTGTCCTCTCACCAAAGCAATGTGTTAGTGGTATGTTTTCAAAGTAGACGATTTGGAGTCTGGGAAACTGAAAGAGGAAACGTAAGGTCCTTGTTTATTTTTTTTTGGTAAAATTGCATGAAAGTGAAAGAAAAAGGCAGATTAGTTTGAAAGGGAGTAGAGGAGAAGACCATGATACTGATGGAGAGACTGTGTGTGTGTGTGTGTGTGTGAGATGTCTGGGGCTTTTGTTGCTGACTGTCTTTCTGGTGTGACTGCGCGTCTTTGTTTTGCTGCTGACGGGTCATTGTAACGGGTCACCCTCAAAGGAATGACACTGTCACGGGTTTGGACTTGTGTTTTGTGGTGGAAAATGTGACTAGAAACTGGTAGTATAATGTTCAACTCTTAATTGATTTTTTTTTATTGATACCATAATGGAACACAAATCTACAAATAACATTACTACATTACACACTAGGTATCACAAGACTCACAAAGCCAACAAAAGAAAGTATTATATCATTATTCACTCTCTCACAAATAAACAAATTATTTCTCATCCAATACAGACGGTGTATGTGACAAAGCGAATTTATTGGCTTACTAACCCTGCTTTTTGAACCACAACACTCAAAAGCACTTTACATTTCAGATTTTCTATATTTTATTGTATTAACTACTTCATGAAGATTTGAACACTCAAAACCAACCTCCACAGTCATAAAAAAACACGCACAGCACACTATTTTGACTATACTCACACTATAATCTAATACTGTTTAGACGCGATGTGAACTTACAGATTGTTATGACTGAAAAACTGGTCTGCATGGTCTTGAGATAGAAACTATAGACATTTAAGCATCTTAATGATATACTCGTTCACGACAGTTAATAGTTAAGATAACTGACAACTATGTCGTTACCCTTAGCAGGAAACGGAGAGTAGGAAGTAGACTGGAACGATTACAGCCATGAGAGGAGAGCAGAAACAGTTTTTAGGGGCTTTACCTGGGAGACAGTAGAGACAGGAACACATGGATTTGATCAATACTTTGGTCTGAAGGGTTTACAAAGTAATTTCAGAATTAGAAACTTACACCCTTAAAGTCCTTACACCACATTCTAAAGGCAAGAACTCTTTTATATATTTAAATCAAATAAAATATATACATATGTATTTCATTTAAATCATAAAAAAGCTGACTACCTAAGCCATTTTCAGATGGATATGGATTAACTGTCGAAGTACGTTTTTGTTAATCAAATTATTTCTTACCAAAAAGTTGCAGATTTTCTTGAATCTGAGGAACGATTCTGGCACTGGAATGTTCTGTAGAGCAGACAATTTGACTGCATGTAAAATAACAGTTTAAAAAGGGTGACTGTAAAAATACAATATTTCCAAATACATTTTTGCATAACTTAGGGGCTGAGCCAACTGATTTAAAAACGTATTCTCTTTCTTTCATTTAAAATCATACCACTACTTACCCTATATAGTTTGAATCAAAACCTTTCAAAGTAGCAAAGTACACTCAAAATATGCGGTATATATTCTTCTACTCTAGCCTTCCTATCACCTCTCTTACCTTCCACTGTGAGTTGGATGGTGCTGACCGCTAAGCCGTGCTCATCCAACACTTTGTACGTCCCCTCGTTCCACCTCTCCAGACCTCTCAGGATCAGCTCCTCTCTGTCCTCTGGCTTCCTCAGGCGCTGTGTGTTCTCGTCCCCTCTCATCCAGAAATGGGACCACTCCGTACTGTTGGTGCTTTGAAAGACCACCCTGACCGCTCTGGGGGTGTGGAGCTGCAAGAGCAGGTCTTCGCCCACATCCAGGGTGTGCTTAGACTTGTGGTCTGCATAGAGGGGAAACAGGAAGGGATTTTTATTTTTTATTTTAGGGTTATACATAATGTAAAATGTTTTATTTATACTAAAAAGAGGCGGTTTGGATTATAAGGATACCTTTTGTTTCCGTTGTATTGAGTTCAACAGAAAACAAATTCCTGTTCTATTACAAATATTGTATAATTTTCACCCCATTTACAAACTAACACTGTCTGCTATATATATTTTATACTAAATAAATAAAGCAGAGGTAGTCCTCATTGGCTCCAAGTCCACACTCAGCAAACTCCCCAGTTTTTCCCTCACCATCGGCAACTCCTCGGTTTCCCCCTCCCCCCAGGTTAAGAGTCTGGGTGTTGTCCTCGACAGCACCCTATCATTTCACACCCACATCAACAACACCATCCGGTCCGCCTACTTCCACCTCCGAAACATCAACCGCCTCCGCCCTTCACTCACTCCCAACACCACTGCAGTCCTGGTACACTCTCTTGTCACTTCCCGCTTGGACTATTGCAATTCCCTCCTCTTCGGTCTCCCCCACAAACTCCTCCATAAACTGCAATTAGTCCAGAACGCTGCCGCACGCATCATCACCAAAACCCCTGCCATCTGTCACATCACCCCCGTTCTGCTCCAACTCCACTGGCTTCCCATCAAATACAGAATAAATTTCAAAATCCTCCTCCATACATTCAAGGCCATCCACAATCTAGCCCCTCCATACCTGTCTGACCTCATTCATATTAACACTCCCACCCGGTCCCTCAGATCTACCTCCTCCATCAACCTGATCGTCCCCCGAATTCGTCTGTCCACCATGGGATCGCGAGCCTTCAGCTGCTCCGCCCCACGTCTATGGAACTCCCTCCCCCTGACATCAAAAATCTGGACTCAATTTCCTGTTTCCAAAACCACCTCAAAACCCATTTGTTTAGGCTGGCTTACTGTCCCACGTGATGCTTTTTAATGCTCGATTGCAGGCTCCATGCCTTTTTAATTGTATACTACTTATTTTGATCTTATTTTATTTTATTTATTTATTTATTTTTATTATTTTTATGAGAACTGTTTTTTATATTACTGTACGGCGACCTTGAGTGCCTTGAAAGGCGCCTTATAAATTCAATGTATTATTATTATTATTATTATACATACAGTATGAAGATAAGTTAGTTCTAAGATGTAACTAACACATTATTTTAGTAGAGTAATTCGTTTGAACTCTAGGTAGTATTACAGTCAATAGAAAGTACACTGGAACCACAGCTGTCATTCCTATGTATTTTACCCCATCACTCGGCGTCGGCGGCAGATATTGAGACGCTTCAGTGCACAGGTAACAAAATCAAGAGGCATTGTGGGACATATAGTATATTGACACCATACATATAACAAATTATATAAGCAAATTATATTCTTTGCAAGTTCTCGCGGGCCACATAAAATGAGGTACCGGGCCGGATAAGTGAGTTTGACACGTGATCTACAGTATACTGGAACCACAGCCATCTTTCAGTATACTGTCCACAACACAGGACTGGATGAATCCAACCGTACTCTCACCATAGACAGAGAGCTGGACGCTCTGAATGAATATCCTCGTCTTCATCTTGGCACCGTCCACGACGAGGAAGCTCTCGTAGAGCCCCACGTCCCCCAGCTGGACATCACTGACTATCAGGGAGCAGTCGCCACTGCCCAGCCTGTCCTCTGGCACCGCCACCCGACCCTGGAGGGATAGAGGGAGAGAGGGATGGAGGGATAGAGGGAAGGAAGGAAGGAAGAAAGGAGGGGGAGAGGGGTAGAGGGAAGGAAGGAGGGAGGGGAAGGGGAAGAGGAAGGAAGGAAGAAAGGAAGGTAGGAGGGAGTGAGGGGTAGAGGGAGGGAAGGAGGAAGAGAGGGAGGGATGTAGGGAGATGGAGGGATAGAAGGATGGAGGGGGGAAGTGGGAGGGAAGGAAGGAAGAAAGGAAGGAAGGAGGGAGAGAGGGATAGAAGGAAGGAAGGAGGGCGGGAGAGAGGGGTAGAGGGAGGGATGTAGGGAGGGAGGTATAGAGGGAAGGAGGGAGAAAGAAAGAAAGAAAGGATGGAAGGAAGGAAGGAGGGGTAGAGGGAGGGAAGGAGGGAGGGCGGGAGCGACGGATTGGATGAATGAATGGATGGATTGATGGATGGACGGACGGATAGAGGGAGAGAGGATATCAGACACCTGCAATTTTTTTTCTCTCTTTCTGAATTGGTTTTTTAATTTTGTATTTATTTATTTATTTTGCGTACATGAAACTCTTGCGCCTGCCACTTGATCTGTCCCTGTTGCTCAAATATGGTCTCGTCTGGAGTCTGCCACTGTATGTGACAGTCAGGGAGAGATCTTTTTCCCAGACGAGACTTCCAGCTGCAGGGAAGGACCGCCTGTTTGCCCACAGGGGAGGCCACCGTTGCTGGGGTAGAGGGCACAGCAGAGGAGGCTGGACGGAGGAGACAACAGCGGTAAAACATCTTCATAAAAAAAGTAAAGGGGATGACTGAAGAAAAGGCATGTGAAAATAATTTAGTATTTCATGTCACCTTTAATCTAATAAACATTATGGTTATTAGGTTTTATGTTTCCATGGAAATTAAGGAACTACTCACCAACCCAACTGACAATCAGGAAATGAAGATGTATGAAGCACCTGAAAGACATCCACTCGTGGGTGAATGAGAGTTTGGCCATTTTAAGTTTGGTGTAAAAATCATGAACTGTTGCCTATGTGTTCTGACAGCACACCTATCAGACCACTACACATTGTCCAATGCCTACCCAGGTTGTAGCCTGTGCAAATAGGCCCATAAGATCTGACCAAAACTATGCATTTGTAATCTATATCCTAGCATATAAAGCATTTACATGTGGGGCCAAAAATGGGTTCTCGGTGGGCTGTTTTAGGGGTCCCAAATGGGTTTGTCCAATGTCCACGGGTGTCACAGCATTGCCCATTCTGAGTCTGTGTGACTTTTACCGACAAAGACCCACCAGTTCTCGCAGGTTACCCACACGGGTGTTCCTGTCTGTGTGGCCCAGTTGGTTAACCCGAGTGGGTCCCACATGAAATGCCTTTTTTTATCCAATGCCCACAGTGCCAACCCTGACTGATTTAGTGCCCTAGACAAGATTAGCTGACGCCCATTACATGCAGAAATTTCCTGGGAAGTAATTATCCAGTATGAATTTAAAAGCATACATGTAGGCTATGTGTATTAGCGTTGACTTGATGGCGATTTTATGAATGCAAAACGCACACGGTTATTAGGCTGACCCTGTTGAAAAGGTATAGTAGTACCTAATTCTTGTTGCCTATTCTATTTCCTAATTTTACAAATGAACAATACCAAAATATTTAACAAATACACTTTATTAGGCAGATAATGGAAACTTCAGTTCATATGTGTAACTGATAAACTGATTGCTACGACCTCCGGGTTCGCGGTATCAGGTACCTTTTCCGAAAGCCGAGCTGGCAAGAACGCTATCACTGGTACTGACAAGGACCCGGTTCGATACTGGTCTATGTCGCCCACAGGGTAGGAAACGACGGTCTTCTCTACCATGAGAGAACGCAATTCGTCACGATAGTTACATGGGCATGGCAAACAGGAACATCAAATCGGACAATTGATCTTGTGTTGGTAAATCATTGTGAAGTCCAAGCAATTTCATGGTCCACCTATATCCCTGGAGCAGCACTTTGTTTAGAGTTGAACCAGGCGTGTTTTCTTGTGTAAATAGGCATCGTGACGAGGCTCACCTCGCTGTTTCGTTTCTCCGTCTAAACAAAGCGGCGTGGCAGCAATTCTCCGCCTGTCAAATAGCGATTCTCAGAAAACGAAACTTACGCTCAAATCCCATGCAGGCATTCATTTGAAAGGCCAGCGCATATAGACGCAAATAATATAAAAGTTGCGGGTTAGCGAAATGCTGTATGTAGCACGACGTCAGCCTGCCTTTATTTGGGTGGCAAACTCGTTAAAAATACCAATAATGATGTTTTTTCAAAGTTTATGACAAATCTTATGTTAGAAATTAATGTTTAACCTTAATGCTGTATGCAACCTAGTCCTTCTGTGACCAGAAAACATGCTAACTTCCATTTGCAGGCATTTTAAAATAAAGATTAGGCAAGCATACCTAATAGTCTTACCAGTTGAAATTTGTGGCATACATTCTCACTGTAGCTGATTGTAAGTTCCCTTGACTCCTCTTCTGATCACCGGTCTGCTGAGTGGCTAAGACAGTGTGGAGCTAAATAACAGTGGCGTTGGATGTCGCATTCTGTTCGAGAGAAACGAAAGTTAAGAGCGTTCTGAACATAAAATGAGTAGGCTACAGCCATGCTTTTTCTGTAAATAACAGTTATCGGAACTTTAGACCATAAGCTTTTTCAGACTAAAACCACAGACGCAGATAGCGGGTGGTCCCTGCCTCGTTGCCCACTGTCTACTTTTAAGCACAAGCCCATCTCTACTTGCCCCACATTTATCAATTAACCACACAGATTGATCTGAACACTTCAATTATAGTACTGAAACTTAAATATGGTGGAATTGATTTGGATGCTCATATTTTCTTGTGAGTATAATTATTTTTATTCGCCTTAAATTCTTAAGGTAAAGACAGAGCCGTTTTATAGGCACGTTGACCTAAAACAAGAAGGAACGTACACAAAAGGCTTTCAACGAGGCAGGCTATTTAACTGATGTTTTTTTTAAATCAGGTACAATGAACTGCAGGACTCAGGGTTTAAATAGTTAGGAAGGAATACTGGTGAAACTAACCAACTAGGTCTCGTGCTCCGAGAACTGGTGCGCACTGCGCGCTTTGGTGAGCATAAGGAAGCGCACTTACTGCGCCGGCGAAATAGGCCAACTGTTTGTGTTGACCATTTCCAATTAATTAATCTTACCTGTTATTTGCTGCAGTATAAAAATATGACTAATATATTGACTCTTTCATTATCTGTACTTATTTAGTGGATAGTAGCTACTGTACTATTTGATTATGCCTATATATTTTAGTCCTACATGTAGGCCTATAAATATTTAGTTTTTAGTGAATGTTCTGGTTGACAACCAATACCATTTTCGTTAGATAATTATACGTTAATTAATCCACCTTTTACTTTAAATGTAAATAGATCGATTGTTTGATTGCTGGCTGGTTTTGCCTGCATAAACCATGTTGTGTTGTCATTAAATCAATTTGTAACTCTCTAAATTAGTGATGTACAAATAATATTCCTAAAAAGGGATTTACAAATAAAGGAAATATTATTGTTTAACTGGATCAAATGTACAGTCATTAGAATGATAGGGACACGTGTTTTCCACTCACAGATTCCATTTCTGCTCCAGATGTTGCTGGACGTCCACATCTGTCAAATGCACCACCTGTTGGCCGTCAAGTTCAGGCCGGACTTAACGTTTCCCTGCAGTGCAACTTTAACCACTCAGACGTAACCTGGTACCTGTTGCAGTCTGATGACCTGGTTCCACTGATATCTTCAACAACTGATCAGATATCAAAAAATGTGCTTGTTGGCTTTCGCAATCTTGAGCGTTCAGATCACATTCAGTTAGCGAAGAACTATGAAACAAAGCAATTTAACTCACTGGAGATCCTGGCCGTGAATGAGACCGACTTGGGTCTCTACTACTGTGCCGCTCGATTTGATGGAGTAATGCATTTTGGAAAGGGAATTCATCTTTCTTTCGGAGGTTAGTAGGCTATGCGAGGAGTCATGCATATTTTTCTTCTACGCATAGCCCTAAGTCAGTATGCGTATGGAATACTTTAAGAAAGAAAAATATAGTCGAGAAGAATCATTTATTTTTGTTGATGTTCCCTGATACAGAGAAGAACATGGTGAAAGTGGCACGGACCCTGCCTTGTTGGATCATGATGGCTATTGTGGTGTCGACTATGACCACTGCTCTCATTGTGTTTGGATTGTATTTCCGGTCAGGTAGAGTTTCACTTTACTATTTACATTCTTCGAAATGTATGTCATTTATTCAAAACTACGTAAATGGTATTTTTGAAGTGGTTCTATTCATACATTTCATAACTAAACAGAACAAATGTGTGACTATCATGCAAGTGATGGAAAGTCCCTAAGATGTAATTTTACATTTCAACATGTCAGGAGGAGAGTGCCCTTGTTTTTTTCTATCAGCTGTCGTTTTTCTTTTCCACTTCAGGCACGTTTACCTTTACAGCACAAATATAAACAGATGTACACAAATATAATGTACAAAATAATACACTGACATTTCAATTTAATTTTTTTGCATAATGTCACTTTTTCAAACAGAAACCTATACCCATGCTAAATCAATGCATTAATATAACATTCATCAATGAGTAAAACAAACATTAAAAAGACAAACAAATATATCTGCCAGACGATTATAAAGAAATAAACAGTGAATCAGTGACACATTTACTATTGTTATACTAAGCAATGTGATTATATATTTTATATAGCCAGTGGTGTAAAGTCATTAGTTTACTATTGTTATACTAAGCAATGTGATTATATATTTTATATAGCCAGTGGTGTAAAGTCATTAGTTTACTATTGTTATACTAAGCAATGTGATTATATATTTTATATAGCCAGTGGTGTAAAGTCATTAGTTCACACTTGCTTCAGCAACAACCCATAAGGGCGGAGGGAGGCCTCCACTATAGCTTTCTCCTGGAGGACGGATGAGTCCTCAGGCACATAGACAAGCCAGATGTTTTCTCTACGACATTTCTGCCTTTTTTCTGGGTTAATTCGGTTCTGCAACACCACTTTGTACTTCTTCCCGTCCACTTTGGACCTGAACGTCTTGGAGAACTTTTCTGCGATTGCGACATCTGATGTCGAGTAGACGCCTCGGCCTCGGGTCGTGTTTCCTCCACAACCGGCCTCGGCGACTACTTCTTCCGCCGTGTCTGGGTCGAGGGTCCAGATGACGCCCTGCGAGCCATCCATGGCCGGTCCGTGATACGAGACTGGCCAAGCGTTGCTGCCGGTACCCAGCCACCCGTCGCCACCCTGGTACCTCTTCAGGACCTTGAGAGCGACCCGGTTCCAGCCACAAGGCCTCAAGTACTTCTCATTCCCTCTGGTAAACGTGGCGCCCCCGTCCTGAAACACCATACACATTTCAGAGAAGAAGGAACTGGAAGAATGCAAATAAGTATAAGAAATGAAGGAATGCAGGAAATAAGAATAGAATAAAGAAATTGAAATAAGGAAGGCACAAGGCCAGAAGGAACTGGAAGCAAGAAGAGAGGAAATAATTTAAAGGTTGACATGATCACTAATAACAAAAAACGTACGGAGTGTATATCCTACTTGCTCACCCACTCAAACAAATAGGCCTACTACTTCCATGTTTTGTAGAAAAACATCGGTTAAATATAACTTTTGAGTATTTCTTTACACAGATACTTGAGTGAAGTCATGTGACATTTGCATTTGCGTGTGCTGAAAGGGGGTGGGGGGGGGGGGGGGGGGGGGGGGGGGGCAAATTGTTGGGTTAAGCGTGGAGGCATCTCACTCATTGGCTGCACCTCGTCAGTGAGTTAATGCACTTCTTGCAATTGGCTTTGGAAAAATTTTCCCACCTTCAGATATTCCTTGTGAATGGTGGACGTGGAAAGTAAAAAGAAGAGCGATCATGTCGACCGTTAAATTTTATATGGAGGGGAAATTGCAATGCCCATAATCACTTAAATGCAACTCAAAATTTCAACAAAATGTTCCACATGATGGATGCATGGACATAATACTTCAACAAAAATTCATCACACATTACCTTGATATTTGTGAAATCATAATCATACCGGGAATCAAAAAAATCCTGTGTTTTGATACAGACAGTTGGTCTCGAGCCCTCATCAGCTGACGCCGAATCTCGCCCCGTCAGAGCAAGAGGAGTTTCCTTGTTCATTTCAGTCACTGACAGAGTCCCCAAACTAGGGAACTCCAGTTCTTTAAAACCTTCCTGGGTGTAAAATTCCTTCAAAGCAACGATAGTAATGAAGTCCTGAGGCGTCAATGGCTGTCCACCGTCGGCGGCCTCGATGACGTTACACCCTGAGACGGCAGAGAGAGCCTCTAAACAAAGCGCTACGTCTGGCATGATGTCGATACTAAATAAATCATCGAATAAAGTTATTGATTTCTTAAATTTGTAATTTTATTTCAAAAGAGAACACGGAAGTAACGTCTTCCCTCGAGCACAACGACAATAACCTGAATGCAGTGCAGTCTTACTTTCGGCTTTCACTTTCATTTGTGAGTGCAAATACCTAGGCTGTGGAATGGATTCCAAAGAGTCGATACCCGATTCCAGTGATGGCTGATGGCTGGAATCGATTCCATGATGAGGACTCGACTCTAGTTTTTAGCCCATGCCTATGTGCACACATTTTGTTGATTTTTGAAACATAGGAGAATATAATATAAAGGAGGATAGGCTTACATATGTAAAATAAAGTTATAAAAACATGTCTAGAAGTACCATCAATCTTTTACCATTTTAACCATCTTCAAATCAAGAATTCTAATTGCTGATATAGATATCATGGCTCAGTTTTACGAACAGCCAAAACAGATCGATTGCAATTAAAATTATTCTGTTCCCCTTCCGTTTTTGTTTTCACATCACAACTGATGCAGTTCCATGAAAAGGGAATGATCTATTATACTCTGGAAATTCACTGGCCTTCTCCTGTCCTATCAGCTCCACGGAATCAGAATAAGTTTAAAAGCTCTAAGGAATAGATTCTTGGAATCGATTCCATCGACTCCCATGATTAGGAATTGGAATCAACTCCATGTTTCCTGGAGTCAAACAGCTCAATACCAACTTTAGCTATGATTGCCCTTTAAACTGAAAGTAAAGAGTTTAACAAAGCTCAATATTTAGCATTGCATAAAGAAAGATCATTATAATCACTGAAACAGTGGTTCCCATGAAACTTTTAGACTAAGACGTGCAGGACAGCTTTAACTTTTTTCTTGAATCTGAAAGGAGGACAAAGGTTATTCACTAAGCACAGGCTATGTACATGGAAATTGCCCACACAGCATAACATTAATCTTCCACAAGCAAGACAAGGGTGATTAATTCAATAAGTAAACCAAACCATGTAGGGGAGACCGGATATGGTTGTAACACATTTTGCTTCAGCACCTGTAACTCACTGAATATTTTAGCTGGAGTTCTCAAAGTTTAATACAAAGTTCCCACATTTGTTTACTACAAATGGCACAAATTTAAATCTCTGCAAAAATCACAGACCTTGTGAGTTGATGTCAAATGCATGTTGTTCCTTGTTACAACTCTCCCTGTATTACAACCACACCCAGTCTTCCCTATTACTAATTTATCCTGACGTTTTTCTCTGCCCCCTCTACAGCTAGACGCAGCAGCAACCATGTAAATGGAGGCTTAAGCCTAAAGGTACACTTTCCCTTGTTTATGCGAACAAATTCTTATAAAAGATTTTAAACGAACTTTTCTTTAAAACATAAAATTTACTCTCAACAAGCAGATATTTTGCTATGTGGTTTTGGTTTGTAGGTTAAAATAAATCACACAAAAAAATGAGTTAATCTGTTTATTCAAATGTCCTTGAAATCGTTAACAATATAAATTGTTACGGCTTTTTTTATCTTCAGGAGGAGGGAGATTTGCACTATGCAAGTCTGAACTATAGAGCACTGCCCAAGAAGGAACAGGATTAGCTCCGGGTGAAGTGACATATACAACTGTAGTTTGTGGCAACAAGCCAAGTGCATGATAGGTCAAATGACTGTTGAATTTACAATGTTTCAATCTATGAATACATTTTGTTTTCCTTCCTCTACATAACGAATTAGCATTTTTAACCAGCGTTTTAAATAAACGTTTGGCTTTCATTAACTGTTGTAAATAGCCTACATGATCAAATGTTTTAAAAATTTTCAATAATAACATGGATTTTTGTTTGTCCCTTGACTGTAAAATTTGGACTGCTAATCTGAATGCAAAAATGCACAAATACGCAGTACACAAAACACACACACACACACACACACACACATACACACACACACACGTAGATGCGATTCTAACGGACTGCTGGTCTGGTGAGCACAGAGGAGTAGATGACATGGTGCTGGTCTCCTAGTACTCTGGGTCTCTCCATCCAGTTCTGTCTGCCCAGTGAAGCATAATGGACCTCCACGTTTTCCGCTACAGAAGGGCCCTGACACAGACACACACACACACACACACACACACACACACACACACACACACACACTGCTGTACTGCTGCTGTTGTCTTAGTTTCAATAAATGAATTAAACTTGTTTAGTTAGCTTACCTTACACTTGTTGTTGTTATGTAGAATCTCACGATCTGTAACGAGAGACAGGCAATATCAATTCAATGATCAGTTTATCTCCTTCAGAATATTTAGTTACAGTCATTTAAACTTCAGTCAAATAGCATTCATATCAGTCAACTAAGCTTTCATGTTGACTGTAAACTGTACCAACTAAGCTTTCATGTTGACTGTAAACTGTACCAACTAAGCTTTCATGTTGACTGTAAACTGTACCAACTAAGCTTTCATGTTGACTGTAAACTGTACCAACTAAGCTTTCATGTTGACTGTAAACTGTACCAACTAAGCTTTCATGTTGACTGTAAACTGTACCAACTAAGCTTTCATGTTGACTGTAAACTGTACCAACTAAGCTTTCATGTTGACTGTAAACTGTACCAACTAAGCTTTCATGTTGACTGTAAACTGTACCAACTAAGCTTTCATGGTGACTGTAAACTGTACCAACTAAGCTTTCATGTTGACTGTAAACTGTACCAACTAAGCTTTCATGTTGACTGTAAGCTGTACCAACTAAGCTTTCATGTTGACTGTAAACTGTACCAACTAAGCTTTCATGGTGACTGTAAACTGTACCAACTAAGCTTTCATGTTGACTGTAAACTGTACCTGTATCCAAAGATCTGCATGGCTGGAGCTCAGTCTCCTCCGATTTATGGCTTGATGCTATTCAAATAAAAAGGTTCCAAAACAAAATTATTATTTTGTCAAACTTCTTTTTCCAATAGGGTGTCAAATTATGTTTATTAAGCTTAAGTTGTAAACAAAAACGATGGGTTTATGTGAATTACAAAACTTTTAGTATTTAACTTGAATTATTTACCTCTACTTTTTAAATTCTTCTTTCTCAGACACATTCTGCTCATCAGTACAACGCACAGTAACAGACCAGTTAGAAGAACTACCGTCCCAGTGACAACTAGCATCATCAGACCTTTCAAAGAGACAAAAAGAGTGGGAATTAACAGCATTTAAACCAAATCTTTAAAGTATCATACATTATGACTCATTCATGGATGAGTCTTCAAAGTTTGAACAATGATTAGAAGTGTTCTGCATAGGTAAACAACATGTAAGGCATGCTTTAGAAAATGCAGGTTCGATAGGTAACTCGGGAATAGATTATTCCCTACATATAACTTTTATAGGTTATTTATTATTAAAATAGGATTAATTGAAAATAAATATTTGGTTAAGAGCGTGGATTTTCAATCTTACAGGAATGAAAGTAGGCACACTTTGCAAGGCCTGTTATAAATCATTTGTATATGTCATTACAAAAACGTTGTATTCCTGGGTGTACTATCAACGTTTGGACAAGGGCAGACAGATGCCATCTCTTCTTATTATTTATTTTATCTATACAGGGTTAATGAACTGAGACCAGGTCTCTTTTCCAGCAGTGCCATGTTTAAAGGCAGAATATATAAATGACAACAGATGAATAACTAAAGAGTATGAATGACGCTCATGTCATTTCCATGCCGCAACACAAACATCTTATTTACTGTCTGTTGTGAATTGATGTTATTGTTTTACACTGAAAACATGAAGAGAAAAATGTCAAATGACAACACACAGTAACCTTTATCTGGCCTTTTCCCTTCCTTTTCCATGTCATAATCTAAAAAACTAATAATAATCAAAACAATATTAGATGGGTGATCTAGAAGAACTGTTATAGATCTGGTCTTATAATTACACCATGTTATAATTATAATGTTATGATGTTCCTATAGAATAGAATGCCTTTTATTGTCATTATACACAGGTACAATGAGATTAAGCAATCACCAGACGGTGCAGTACAGAGTAAAACAGGAATAAGATAAGATAAAATAAAATAAATAAAAGTATAAAATAATAACATACTATAACATACATAATCATTGCTTGATCTGTTGATTAAATCTACCTTTGGTGTTGTTTGTTCACTGTGTATGACACTGTACCTGTTCCCTTGACAGCAGCGGCAGTGGTAGTACTCTGTGTGGTGCTACTAAGCTCTGGGCTGGCTGGAGATAGAGAACAATAAAAACGTAACTTCTAAACACATTGTCTCAATGTATTTCCTTGTGTTGATGTATGATCAAAATAAAACAGCTTGCTCTATGTATTTGTAAGGGTCATGTATTTGAGGGACTAATTAATTAATTAATTAATCCGCCATGTCACTTTTAAAAAGATAATTAGATTAAAGGCTAAATAATAATATAAAAACAGACCTCAGCAATTCAACTTATCATATTGGTGACCTTGAGTATCTAGAAAGCCACCTATAAATTAAAAGTATTATTACTTATTATTATTAATGTGTACACTGTGTAAATGTAGCCTGCTCCATATTGCGTACCTGATCGTACAGTAACTTTTGCCTCCATCTCCCCGTTACACATGTACTCTCCAGCGTCCCCTAGCTGAAGGTTAAGGATCTGCAGGGCGTCCTGATCAAAGGTGAACCTGTTCTCACGGTCTCCTCTCTCCCTCTTCAGTGTGCCATTTCTGTAGCGGGTGAAGATGTGAACCCGTTGCTCATAGCCCCGTTTTCGAACGGACCACTTCTGTTTGGGTCTGCTGGAACTGCTGCAGGGTAGCAGGAGCGTTCGGCCAACAGACACCGTGAAATCCCGACCTGCCAAACATGGGAAAGAAGGTTTGTCTGATTTCTCATTAAAGTTTCTTTCATACTCACTATTAATTGTAAGTATTACAGATTGAAATGAAAAATGGCCCCAGCATCATTTCTAAATAATGTATTATTACGTTAAAAATGAAATGGCTTTCATGCGGAGGAAACTGTTTCACTGGTGTCAGCTGTGGCTTTGCTGATACATGTTCTCTCTCCTGTTCCACTTGTAGGACAACGACTTCTTCATTCATGTGCAAAAACACCATGTTCACACACCCACAGAGACAAACACACACACACACACACACACACACACACACACACACTCACCCACACTGACACAATCCTGCTTCTCAGCACACAGACACAAATATGATGCATCCGCTGGTGTCTAAATACCTCTGAGAACCTCCACCTCAGCTACCAGGTGATCGGAACAGACACACACAGATGGACACACACAGACATACACACACACACACTCACAGATATACACTAACAAACACACGCACTGACACACACACACACTCACACACAACTGCCAACACACTGAAATACACACACACACACTGGAATACCTCTGAGAACCTCCACCTCAGCCACTCTCTGTCCGTTGCAGAGGTAGTCTCCGCGGTCCGAGGAGTCCAGGTCCACAATGTGCAGAGACCCCTCAGACAGGAGGCCGTATTTGTTCCGGTTCTGGTTGGTCTCCGCCTCGCCCCGTCTTGTCGCGAGGAGACCTTTGATCCTGTGCGTCCACACTACGTTGAAGGAGTCCCCACAGCGCAGGTAGAGATGATGCTCCTCAGGGACTGACACCTTGAGCCCTGCATTCAGAGAGGAATGTCAAGATAGACGTTTATGTTGCACTGCATTCAGAGAGGAATGGTTATGTTGCACTGCATTCAGAGAGGAATGGTTTTGTTGCACTGCATTCAGAGAGGAATGGTTTTGTTGCACTGCATTCAGAGAGGAATGGTTTTGTTGCACTGCATTCAGAGAGGAATGGTTTTGTTGCACTGCATTCAGAGAGGAATGGTTATGTTGCACTGCATTCAGAGAGGAATGGTTATGTTGCACTGCATTCAGAGAGGAATGGTTTTGTTGCACTGCATTCAGAGAGGAATGGTTTTGTTGCACTGCATTCAGTGGAATGTAAAGATAGATGGTTATGTTGCAGAATGGGACACTGCACGGAGAATAGAATAGGAACAGAATAGGATAAGTGGTAAATATAGACACCTCAAGCACTCTTAAGCAATTTTAAATAAATACATACAATAACAGTCCATTTTTTTTATGTAAATTTTTTTATAAAACAGAAGGAAATAATATTTTACATGGTTGTATTGTGCACCCAGCCTTCACCACTGAAAACAAATGCAGGATCATATTGCTTGCTTTGAATAATATGTACAGTGATGAAAATAGGATAAGCCATGGACATGGTCTAACATTAGGCTATGAGTGTTATTCATTTCCTGCTGACCATCTTTTTTCAGCTGTTTCCTCTTTTATTTCCTATTTTTGTCTTATCTTTTGGAAACATGCACTGCAATGTTACCGCATTTTTTTATTATTTTAGGCACAAGAATCTTACTCCAATATTATTGCCTTACACAGACCATACATTTTACAATTTACTAAATGGCAGTTATTTCCAGCAAAAACTAAAATGTTCACAATGAACCAACTATTCAGTCTACAATATTGACAGTGTCTCCTAAGGATATAAATGCATTTTTCCATTTTCTGTGTATCATGGATTTATCTTACATGTAGACAGCATCAGTCACAAAAATGAATTCATTGATTTCAAAATGAAATTGTAAAACCATGATGCATATTTATTGTATTCCAGTCAGGGAATGAGTGGATTCAAATGTTCACTTTACCTGTAGACGTTTCATAGGAAGTGATGAATATGGCCGCAAAACACACAACAGTCCAGACAAACGTCACAAAAGATAACATCTTGATTTACAGAGGAGACTTGAAAAGATGTTATTGATACACTATTACCGTTCACTAATCACTTTAGACCCTTCGGTCTATAAGGGACAACTGAACACGTTTGAGTCCTCTTTTCTTGCTAGTAGCCTAACAAACTGACATTTGACTCTAGTCACCCCTCCCCTTCTGTTGCTTCTCTGGTTTTCCTGTTAAAACCTAGATATGAGTATAACTATGGTGACAGAATGGCCAAAAACACAATGAACTCTATTTAGACACAGAGTGTAGCAATGTGAAATAAGATGTTAAGTATTAATAAAGTTACTTTTTTTTTTTTTTTTTGCTGATATACAAAATGTGTCACATGGTACAGCTTTAGAATAGCTACTTATATACAATAGGATTGTAATTCTTTTTTATTTCAGCAAAGCATGCAATGCACCAAACATTTCAGTTTTGTTTTGTTAATATTTGACAGAATGTAAACACAAAGAAAGATAGTATGCTGCATTGATGAACCTATTTTAGTTTATTTGGTTATGCACGGGTTAACTACTTATCCCACCAAAAGATGGAAATGCAGTAACAACCAAAAAACCATTAGCCTCTCCCACTCATCAGGAAGAGGAATAAAAGCATGTGGAAAGGGCGTTCGGATATATCTGATAGAGAGAGAGAGAATGTCATAATTCTGCCAGCATTACCTAAAGGCAGCTATCTCAAGAGATTGAAAGCCAGGCTGTGTTAAAACTGCAATTTTTTGACTCAGAGGAAGTAGGCTTTTTTGCAGACCCAATTACGCAGATGCGTCGCAGAGTTGCATGCCAAATCATTCCAGATGCTTCTTTCTGACAATCACAACGCACTTTTCCTGTACTTCATCGTTCGGCTCCCCAGTCCTCCAGAACTTGTGTTCATCAGACAGTGGTGACCCGTCCACCCATTTCCATTCTCCCGCCACTTCACTGTGAGTCAGACCAATCCAGAAACGTTCATTAAAATTGTAAACAAAGTCACGCTCCTCTCTGCTGTTGATGATGACCAGGTCTGCTCTCCTTCCAGGTTTTCTCTACAGCGGAGAGGTAGTAACAACTACTAATAAAATAATACCAGCCTTGAGGACACAGCATTTTGTTCTTCCTCAGCAGGTCATCTCTCTCTTCTGTCAAGTTTTCAATAAAGCTTATCTGGTCCTGAACCACATCAGATATATTTCTGTACCTGGCATTCTTCAGCTCGCTTGCCCTGGTATTTTCATCAGTAACTGTAATGTGGTGGAGTCCCAGGCCTATAATCCCAGCCAGTAGGAGAACACACAGCAGCCCCAGACACACTGCAGAGGCTCTGAAGGATCTTCTCTCGGTAGGGCAATGATCTACACATTGATTTCCTGGTATGCTCCGTGGTGTGACCTCCTCTGTCCCTGGACTTCTGAGGGTGTCTACACTCTCATAGATGTCCACAATCCTCGCCTCCATCTCAACTCGTTTATACTTCACCTTCTGAACGAGGTCTCATTTGTAATAAATGTCCTCAGATATATTTGTCGTGGCGTCCAGTGAGCGTGTGATAATGCCTCAATGCCAAGCTCTGTCTCTCTTTACGCTTATAGCATACTAACCAATCACACAAGATGAAGTCTGGTCTTAAGTGTGAGTAAATAAATAAGAGTCAGAAGAGGGTCGTTTGTAGACAGGATATACTATGAAGAGACTTGTGAGAAATATATTGTGATGACTCTCCACCATCACTGTTTAACCTTTGTTTCTATACTACAAACAAGATATTTCCACATATACGTTTATTATAAAAAAATCAGTGCAAGTTAAATAAATCCCCATACAAGTATTCTACTGGATCTATAAAATACAAGAAAGAGTGAAACATAAAAAACATTAGAACCAAAGACACACTGTGTAGTGAGACACCATTTCTAGTTAGTAGTAGTATAGTTATAGTTCATAACACAAAGAGGTTCTGTCTAACCATTTCTAGTTAGTAGTAGTATAGTTATAGTTCATAAAACAGAGAGGTTCTGTCTAACCATTTCTAGTTAGCAGTAGTATAGTTATAGTTCATAAAACAAAGAGGTTCTGTCTAACCATTTCTAGTTAGCAGTAGTATAGATATAGTTCATAAAACAGAGAGGTTCTGTCTAACCATTTCTAGTTAGCAGTAGTATAGTTATAGTTCATAAAACAGAGAGGTTCTGTCTAACCATTTCTAGTTAGTAGTAGTATAGTTATAGTTCATAAAACAGATTGAATATTATGAAACAGCAAACATGGTCCAGTCCAGTTTACTCTCTGATTACACTGTTCAAATTCAGCAACAAAGAGGTTCTGTCTAACCATTTCTAGTTAGTAGTAGTATTAACATGCATTTTCTCTAGTTCACCTCTGACAACACATCTACCCTGTTTTATAAGCTGTTCTGAATCACAGCCATTTGTGATGAAGAAAATGCAAGTCAATCTAATTGACCAATCACGGACTCAGGCTAGTGTAAGTGAGGTTGAACCAGAGCCATATAGAGAGCTGAGTGAGAGCCAAACAGAGGTTGACCTGGCTTCTGAACTGACCTGAATGAAGGACACTCCTACAGTAAAAATGCCACTATATCATGTAGCATCTACCTTTACACTTACAATCAGTAACGACAATAAATCACTTTTTAAAATGATTTTATTTACACACGCAGACATTAAACCTGTAAGAAAGTATACAAATTCATCCTTTCATTATTAAACACAGTATGAATACATGATGTAAAGGCAACAGAGCAATGTCTCAGGTCCACTGGATAGAGGTAGATGGACATGATGAAGCAGGAAGTGTATTACTACGAGGGGGGCTGCTGAGGGCGGCTACTATTTCAAACAAACTCAGCTTCAGGAGAATGTAAAGGTCACTGGTACTAACCCAACCTCACTGATTGTTATGATATGGATAAATGGCATTGTGACAAAATAAGCAGAATACAGATAATCAATTAAATCTAAGAGGTCCCTGGTCAAAACCGACACAAAACAGATACAAAAAATGTATAAATAAAATTAATCCTTAACTAAGGAGACGTTACTTTCCTCACACACCCAATAATGAAGGATGTCACAAGGTAAATCATTCCAGCCGCCCTCTGCTACAGAATTCTGTTGTTCCGCACAGTCTTCTGATTTGTTGGCATCGTTTGGCTCCCCAGTCCTCCAGTATGTGTGTTCAACAGACAGTGGTGACCCGTCCACCCATTTCCATTCTCCCTCCACATTACTGTCAGTCAGACCAATCCAGAAACGTTTATTAAAAGTGTAAACAAAGTCACGCTCCTCTCTGCTGTTGATGATGACCAGGTCTGCTCCTCTCTCTCTACAGTTCTGTCTGCTCTCCTTCCAGGTTTTCTTCTCAGAGGAGACGTAATAACAACTACAACCAAATTTCTGCCAGTCTTGAGAACACATTTTGACCTTCCTCATCAGCTGATCTCTCTCTTCAGTCAGGTTTTTAACCAAGTTATCTTTCTCTTGAATAACTTCAGTCAGGTTTTTAACCAAGTTATTTTTCTCTTGAATAACTTCAGTTAGGTCTTTAACAAAGTTATTTTTCTCTTGAATGACTTCTGTCAAGTTTTTCATAAAGCTTATCTGGTCCTGAACCACTTCAGATATATTTCTGTACCTGGCATTCTTCAGCTCGCTTTCCCTGATATTTTCATCAGTAACTGTACTGTGGTGGAGTTCCAGGCCTATAATCCCAGCCAGTAGGAGAACACACAGCAGTACCAGACACACAGCAGAGGCTACGTAGCATCTTTTCTTTGGAGGAACAGACTGAGCGTTGCAGTATGACTGCCTCCCTGTCATAGCAGGCTTTCTAGGCCTTTTTACATTTTGATAGACGGCCTCGTCCTTCTCTCCCATCTCGCCCCGTTTACACGTCACCTTCTTATTCCGGGCTGAGTTAGAGTAAATATCCTCAGACATAGCTGCTGACATCCAGTTTGTTTGCGATAATGCTCTTGAACTTTGTCGTGCTCTCTATCTCTGTCTCTGTCTCTCTTTACACTGAGGGTTTAGATCAGTTGAAGAAAACCACACAGCATGAAGACAGAGACTATTTATGGCAAAGTAAAAGGAAATGGACATGAAGAACTGAAGAATAGGGTGTGTCAGAGGATGTGACAACAGATGCAGACTGAAAGAGTGAATCGTTATATATATATATATATATATATATATATATATATATATATATATATATATATATATATATATATATATATATATATATATATATATATATATATATATATATATATATATATATATATATATATATATATATATATATATATATATATATATATAATAATCACAATTCATCTTTTGTGTAAACTGCTTAATCTTGTATTCTCTTCCATTGGCTTTCCAACACAATCGTCAAACTTCATAAAAAATAACAAAAAGGAATTTATAAAATGTTCAAGTGGCAGGATGGAAACTATGCCATTCTAAGAAATAGGGGACCTAGGAGAAAACAGAACTGCCCATTCTTGTATTCTATTTCATATGTGGGCATGGAATAGTGTATATTTGTTCATCTCCCTGTAAACGTGTCCCTCATCTGTCTCATACATCCTAACTCAATCAATGCATGCTGATTCCTTGGCTTGGCCTACCTTGTTTACCACAGCCACAGAAATGAAAGAGGTGAAGGTGCATAAATCAGATACACTTTTGATTTGAGCAGTCTGTGGTGAGTTGTGAGGATTCCATACTAACCAACCACATGGCATGAAGTCTGGCCTTAAGTGAGTACATAGCTAAGAGAGAATAAAGGGAGGTTTGTAGACATGAAAGAGACTTGTGAGAATGATGTTGTGATGACTCTGCACCATCACTGTTTAACTGTTGTTTTTAGACTGCAAACAAGATTTGTACTTTGTTATAAAAAATCCTTGCAAGCTAAATTACCCTGAAATAGGGTGATTTATTTACCCAAGAGAAGTTGAAGTGGGTCTTACCCAGATAACACACATACAGTGCCTTGCAAAAGTATTCACCCCCCTTGGCATTTTTCATGTTTTGTTGCCTCACAACCTGGAATTAGAACGGATTGTTTGAAGGTTTCCATCATTTCATCCAGAGAACATGCCTACAACTTTGAAGATGTGATTTTTTTTTTATCGTGAAGCAAACAACAAATAGGACAAAATAACAGAAAACTTCAGCGTGCATAAATATTCACCCCCCTAAGGTCAGCACTTTGTAGAGCCGCCTTTTGCGGCAATTACAGCTGCAAGTCGCTTTGGATAAGTCTCTATGAGCTTGCCACATCTTGCCACTGGGATTTTTGCCTATTCCTCAAGGCAAAACTGCTCTAGCTCCTTCATGTTGGATGGTTTCCATTGTGAACAGCAATCTTCAAGTCTGACCACAGATTCTCAATTGGATTGAGATCTGGGCTTTGACTAGGCCATTCCAACACATTTAAATGTTTCCCCTTAAACCACTCGAGTGTCGCTTTAGCAGTATGCTTCGGGTCATTGTCCTGCTGGAAGGTGAACCTCCGTCCCAGTCTCAAATCACAGGCAGACTGAAACAGGTTTTGCTCAAGAATATCCCTGTATTTAGCACCATCCATCTTTCCCTCAACTCGAATCAGTTTCCCAGTCCCTGCTGCTGAAAAACATCCCCACAGCATGATGCTGCCACCACCATGTTTCACTGTGGGGATGGTGTTCTTGGGGTGATGGGATGTGCTGGGTTTGCGCCAGACATAGCGTTTTCCTTGGTGGCCGAAAAGTTAAATTTTAGTCTCATCTGACCAGAGCACCTTTCTCCATACATTTGGGGAGTGCCTTTTGGCAAACTCAAAACATGCCTTCTTATTTTTAACACTAAGTAATGGCTTTTTTCTGGCCACTCTTCCATAAAGCCCAGCTCTATGGAGTGTACGGCTTATTGTGGTCCCATGTACAGATACACCAGTCTCTGCTGTGGAACTCTGCAGCTCCTTTAGGGTTACCTTTGGTCTCTGTGCTGCCTCTCTGATTAATGCCCTCCTTGCCCGCTCTGTGAGTTTTGGTGTGCGGCCCTCTCTTGGCAGGTTTGTTGTGGTACCATGTTCTTTCCATTTGAAGATGATGGATTTGATGGTGCTCCGTGGGATCATCAAAGATTTGGATATTTTTTTATAACCCAACCCTGACTAGTACTTCTCAACAACTTTGTCCCTGACTTGTTTGGAGAGCTCCTTGGTCTTCATGGTGTGATGCCTCTTCATGGTGTGATGCCTCTTGCTTAGCAGCCTCTGGGACCTTTCAGAAAAGGTGTGTTTATACTGACAGATCATGTCACACTTAGATTACACACAGGGGGACTTCATTTCACTAATTATGTTACTTCTGAAGGTAATTGGTTGCACCAGAACTTTTGAGGGGCTTCATCGAAAAGGGGGTGAATACATATGCACATGCCAATTTCCAGATTTTTATTTAAAAAAATAAATTTTAATATATATTTTTCTCATTTCACTTCACCAACTTAGACTATTTTGTGCAGATCCATCACATGAAATTCAGATTAAAAAAACATTTAAATTACAGGTTGTAATGTGACAAAATAAGTAACTAGCCAAGGGGCGTGAATACTTTTGCAAGGCACTGTACGTCGGGGCCAGCGTTGGACTTACATTGAAACATCGGCATTGCATCGAGTTCTATCTCAGGGGTCGCCTAAAGCCTGGTTTATACTTCTGCGAAGCAGTACGTAAACAGCTCTGCGTAGCTTCGAAGAGCAGGGGTTTCTGGGAAAGCTCACCGAGGCCTGCCAACGTGTGGACGGGGAGTGATCAGAGTAAACACAGTTATCAGAGTAAACACAGTTATCAGAGTAAACAGTTATCAGAGTAAACACAGTTATCAGAGTAAACACAGTTATCAGAGTAAACACAGTTATCAGCGTAAACAGTTATCAGAGTAAACACAGTTATCAGAGTAAACAGTTATCAGAGTAAACACAGTTATCAGAGTAAACACAGTTATCAGAGTAAACACAGTTATCAGAGTAAACACAGTTATCAGCGTAAACAGTTATCAGAGTAAACAGTTATCAGAGTAAACACAGTTATCAGAGTAAACACAGTTATCAGAGTAAACACAGTTATCAGAGTAAACACAGTTATCAGAGCACTAGGGTTTGTGTGTGTTTGGTGAAGGCTTGGAGTTTGTGTCTGAAGCCTGGTTTATTCTTCTGCGCAGCAGCATGTAAACGAAGAGCAGGGGTTTCTGGGAAAGCGTAGCTCACCGAGGCCCGCCGACGTGTTGACGGGGAGTCCTCCCAAATCCTAACAGCCCGTCGCGCGAAGCGTCTTCTCAGTGCGTCAAACAATCGCTGATTGGTTTAGCAGGGTAGGAAGCAAGTAGATATTCGGTAATATTTTTGGCTGTATCTGAACAAATTAAAACAGAGATGACACAATGAACTGGAGCAGATAGGCTTATTTTTAATAGCCTTCTAATCATATTAGTGGTTTTCTATGTACTTAGCTTGTACATAGTATAGCCTATGTATATAGGCTCGGCTATGTGTTACAACTGTTTTCTGTATTCTGTAGCACCAATTGCTTGATATAGCTACGTCAGCAAGCAAAGCAACAAATCTATATTATAAAAAATACTAAAAGCACAAACAAACAATATATACTATACATACACTATACAGTACAAGCTAACAATGACAAACACAACATTTTATAAAAAGTTACTTAATACGTTTATACGTATGTATATACACAACTACTTAATTCATTATTTGAACGGTAAAGAGAAAGACGGCAAACTTCATCTGTAGAGAGCTATCAGAAAGGATAAAGTTGACACAGGAGAAAAATATCCTAGGTCGGTTTCGTGTTACACTCAATCGCTGATGGATATTTAAACTGATCTAAGATCTGTGGCATTTAAGCGCTGTGTGGTATGGGTTTTGTAGTTCTTTTTACGACGAGACTCGGTAAGTACACAGGCTTGTACCCTAGACTTGTTGCGATGAAGAATTTTTTTCTTCGATCGAATCTATGTAGTAAAATCTAATAAACAATGTCGGAATCTATTGGACCGTGTAATGCTTTAAATCGTATTCAATTTATTGCATTCGTCAATGAGAAAACTGAATGGCCAAAATACTTCCGGAACGCAAGAGCTAAATGGGGGCGTGGCCTCGTCGGTTCTCTATGAACGTTTACATTCGTTAACGCAATCACGCAAGTATAAACCAGGCTTAACTGAAACGTCACCCACAAACTCAGTGTGCGTCGCCCGAAGCTCGGCCAGCCATCGAATTGTGATCACAAACCACAAGCACGAGCCACCTGGTTCAAATTTGAATTTCCAACAGTTTTCGAATTGGTGACAGTTTCTTCTTTCTCTCCCGATGACTAACGCAAAAAAGTAATTCATGTTGCTGTACATAACAAATGGCTGTAAAAAAAGTACATGAAAAAATTATTTGGTTAACGTTAGTTATTCCTAACCATAACCATACTTGCCCAATCACGTTTTGTTTATGAGAGTGTTATTGCTATATTTATTACCTGAACTAAGTACTTAACGTTAATAACGTTAGCGTTAGCTAACGGAAAGGGTAAACAGCTAAATAAAAAACATAAGTTAAGTTTAAAATTAATGCTGCGGCGTGAACCCCGGTCATTATCCATTTTCCAACTAACGTTAACTAGATACAATTTTGGTTTGCCTAATGTTAGTGGGCGTGGACACATGGACGTGGAGCTGATCCAAGGCTATTTGAATCCCACACGTCAGTAACTAGGTCTAATGTTTGTGTTCATGAAACTGTCGAATGTAGTAGTTTTTTGTTTCTATTCCCTGCTGGAAAATCCAGCTACCAGCTTAAGCTGGAACCAGCTTGACCAGTTTAAGGTAGGTTTTGAGACATGGTAGTTGGTAACTGGTAGCTGGTAGTTGGTAACTGGTAGTTAGTTTGGAGCTGGTAGCTGGTTGACCAGCTTGTTGGGAGCTGGTGGCTGGTAGGTGGTTTGGAGATGGTTGGTGGTTGACCAGTTTGAGCTGGTAGCTGGTCACACAGAAGTTGCTACTAAAAGGCTCTACACACATTTATAACA
>JAPMUY010002309.1:0-21479 GCA_026901105.3 Galaxias olidus
AGGTGAAAACAATAACCAAATCAAGGCAAGCTCGTGGCATCCTCTGGCCTATCCCAGAGCAGTCCTAGGTGCTGATCTTCTGCTGCCTCTGATGGTAGAAGTGGCGGAGGCAGTCAATCCCCGACATTGAGACACCCCGATCTGAAATCTCATACGCCCAATTGGTCACCAGACATCAGGATGTTTGCGGGTGTGGGTGGGGTGAATCTTAACACACATGCTTTCAGGGTGTGATACATTGCCTTTAATTGAATGCCACTGATACTGAAACAAAACTAAGTGTATATTAATAAATGTATAACCAAGCTTTATTTGACACGACCAGTCATTTGAAAGAGTTTCTCATTTACAAGTGACTTCTTGTTTAATTCATTATGTGGTCTGGGTCATATCGTATATTATTATAATAGTAGTATGCAATATTGTTATCTACATGGATAATAAGTCATAGGGAGTTCTTTTTGACGAATGAGCACAGATTCTTCTGGAGAATTTATGTATTGACACTGCAAAGAAAATAATAATATGTTTGCAGCTCTACCCTTTTGCACCTCAATGCCAACTGATGTTTGAGACTTAAATATAAAGAAACATTTAAACATGATCAACTCATGATGACCAATTCAAGAAAGATGTGCAGATGCCAGATGCTTAGGAAATGCATATTGTTGTTTCATAACAATTAAGTGGAATTTTCTGATAATTGAAGTGTGGAGCAACAGCGGTCAGTGTGTGATAATCTCTGTGACATTAATCCTTATGTAATAACCTGATAATTCAGCAATCAGGATATTTTGTTTTCTTTCATTGATGAAAATGCTTTGGTTTATTATCATAATGATATGCATTTGATGTGATAAATAATTAGATAATTTCATAGTTCTATAAGGAAGATAAAATACATATTTGAATGATGTGTTAAAAACAGTTCATAAATACAGACACAAATAATATGGTTTGTTTATAAGCTAAAAAAACCCAGGTATATTTAATTTATAGTTATTTCATGATTTTGAGTGTACTAGCAATAAACAGGAAGTGCGAGGGTGACGCGCGAAGGTCTGTGATCCGATGGCCGTACACGGAGACCGCATGTGCCAGGGAAAACTTTCCAAAGTGCGTGCTGCCAAGTTATAATCCAGGTTGGACCCCTGTTCCTTGCCCCAGAGGACCGCGAAGGAGTTCGTGGCCGAACGGCATTGCGGAGGAGGGAGTCTGAACTGTTTTTCCGAGGACCAAGCCGGAGGAACAAAGCTAAGCTAGGCTAAAGCTAGCGCCGCCGCTGTCTGTGTGGATTGCCTTGCCGAACGGGAGGAGAGACGGTGTAACACGGAGATCCAGCCACTCACCTGCATCGTGGGATGAGAGCCAGTGAGTTGGGACATCTGTGTTGTCCATCTTCAACGTTCGTGAGGACAAGGAAATATTTCAGACTGGTAGGATTAATGTTTCCATTAAAGGATATGAGCTCCAACGCGCGCCACCAAACTTTATAGAAAGCTTGCAGATTGAAACTAAGAGTGCACTCTAAAAAACTGTAGAAACTCTAAAACTAAAACAAGGGTTAAAACTTTGTTCTTCTGTCTGACTGGGTAATGTAATTTGTGTTTATATTTTGCATTTGATTAATACAAAAGCCTAAAACGCATTTATTGTGTGAGTTCATCATTTCTATATTCAAGTGTACACTGTAAAAATAATAACTTCACACATATTGTTTATATTGCTTGGGAAATCTCGAGAATCATAGTTGTTCTTCTAGACACAGTTTCTATACATCGGGATGTCTCTTTTGCCATAGTGTAATTGGAGTTTAAAGGGTACCTATGCTAAATAGTTATTCCCTTATTATATCGAGCGGGGTGGTGAAAGGGTTACATTTTTGGGGGCTCGTCCGGGATTGTTTTGATTATTTTGCTCTGTAAAGATTTGTAGTGTACAGTTTACCCAGTTTTGACTGAATGCAATATTTGGCTTTAAGCTGCTGTGCTACTTTTGCTGTCTTTTTCTGCTTTCGGTTAACAAAATGGATGCAGTAGAGATTGAAACTTGGTGTAAAAGACATCAGTTACCTTCTACTAATGCTATAGTTTTAAGCGGTGTTTCTGGTGTGTCAGATGATATTCTACTTGAAGCTCTTAGCTCAGTCAAAGCTTTTGGAAAGACCAGAATAGTTGAGAAACGTCTAGATGCAACCTCTAAGACTGACTTTGTGCTAATCCAGACTTCTGCTAAAGTGACGGGACAGACTTTACCTGACTGTGTCGGCATTCCTGGTGAAGTTGGTCCCTGGCCTGTTCATGTACTTCCAGCGTCCGAAGAACATGAAGAGTTTCAAGCTAAGCTGCTGTCATTTCTTCAGAATGAGGGCAAGAGTATTGCTGATGTTAAAGGACTATTAAGCCCTCCTTCCCTCGATGTAAATACCGCCCTCGTCAACGCCATTAGCTCTCTTGTGGACAAATGCAATGCTGCGCCTGCTGATACTCAAAGCTACAGAAAGTTGCGGATATTTTCTGGACTACGTCCTACACCTGGTGGAGAGGAGGAGTATGATGCTTGGGCAGAGCAAACCACGCACATGTTGGAAGAATGGCAATGTGGGGACGGTGGAAAGAAACAGAGGATCGTGGAGAGTCTAAAAGGTCCTGCCGCTGACATAATAAGGTTTCTGAGAGCACAAAATCCCATTGCTACTGCAAATGACTACATGCAAGCATTAGACACAGCTTTTGGAACTACTGAAAGTTCATCTGACCTCCTAGTCAAGTTCAGACACACATTCCAAAGTGAAGGAGAAAAACTGTCAACATATCTGTTACGGCTAGACAAACTTCTGCACTTTGTGTTTCGGAAGGGAGGCTTGCAGTTATCTGACATGAACAGACTACGCACTGAACAAGTTGTACGAGGCGCCTTACCACATGACATGATTGCAATGCGTATACGTATGACACACAAGCTAAGAGAACCCCCATCATTCAGTGAACTTTTGAAAGAAGTCAGAGAGGAAGAGGATATGCTACAAAGCAGGAATGATGCCAAAAGTGCAGTAATGTCAAAACCTGTCACTTCTGTCACCAAACCCTCACCTGAACTCAAAAGTGATCCGGAGGTGGAACGGCTCAAAAGTGAACTCAGTGAAATCAAAGCTGAAATGAGAAATCTAAAAGTTTCAACCGTTGCAGCGGCTACAGTTCGGCCGGAAGCCAGAAGTCCTAAGCACGAACCTCCGAATAAAAACAAGTACAAACGAAACCCATCTGCACAAAGACCTAAGACTAGTTCAGATGTTCCTGGTGTGTTTTGTTACAGATGTGGAGAAGATGGTCACTACATGCGAGAGTGCGGAAATGCAGAAAACCTTCAAAGAGTCAACAAACGTCTTATCAAACTGACAAAGAAATTGGAAAACTACCACGGGGCCCAGTAGTGGAACGGCCTGGTGTCCCGCTGGTAAAGACACGTTCCAAGAGCATCAAAACAGAGAAAGAAGTGGAAGACACTATTCCCCAAGGCTTAGTCGGCCCTAATTCTGCTGTGCCAGTACAGATTGAAGGCATTTACGCTAAAGCCATACTTGACACTGGTTCTCAAGTCACTCTGCTCTACAGATCCTTCTACGACAGATACCTGACTCACCTGCCATTGACACCTATCAGTGCCCTGCAGATATGGGGTCTCAGTCCTGCTGATTACCCGTACGATGGCTATTTGTCACTTAAGCTGGAGTTCAGGGAAGCTGATGTAGGCGTGACAGAGACCATTGATGCACTCGTGATAGTCTGTCCTGATCCAGTTATGAAAGACAATGCAGCAATACTTGTTGGCACAAACACACCCACTGTGAGAAGGCTTCTCAAAAGTTACATAGACAAAGATGGAGAAAATGCCATCACAGCAAAACATATTCACCCTGCTTTCAAAAAGGCTCGGGAGGAAATTTCAAAATCCCCATCCGAAACTGACACCCACAAAAGAGGATCCGTTTGGTTTGCCCAACCAAAACCCATAACTTTGCGCCCAGGTGGTGTAGCAAGGGTCAAAGGCATGCCAAAGTTTCAGGGGATACCAAGTACCCAAGCCATTTTGGTGGACTCACCTGATGATCTTACAGAGGAGCCAAGGTTTCCAGATCAGCTTCTAGTGAGACCAGAACTGCAGTCAACTACTGTTGTAAGTTCCAGAAGAATCACTGTCCTGGTCAGAAACAACTCGACAAAAGAGATCTCACTTACTAGAGGTATGCCAATTGCCCACCTCTTTCCAGTTGATGTGCTGTCAACATCTGCTGTTACGAAAGAGATTGATCTCAAGTCTTCAAAGAATCTGACCCCATCATCTTTCGACTTTGGAACCTCACCTGTTCCTAAGAAATGGAAAGAGAGGCTAGTGAGTAAAATGATGGAACACAGCGAAGTTTTCTCTACTCACGAGTTTGATGTAGGCTGCAGTAAGAGTACACAGCATACCCTCAAAACTACTGATGACAAGCCATTTCGAGAAAGGTCCCGTCGCCTGCCACCTGCTGATCTAGAAGCACTCAGAGAGCATCTGTTAGAGCTAAAAGGAGCTGGCATCATCACTGAGTCACGCAGTCCTTATGCCTCACCTATAGTGGTGGTAAGAAAGAAAAATGGCAAGATTAGGATGTGTGTGGACTACAGGACGCTAAATAGGCGCACAATCCCTGATCAGTACACAGTGCCCAAAATTGAGGACGCACTGGCCTGTCTCAATGGAAGCAAATGGTTCAGTGTCCTAGACCTGCGAAGCGGATACTACCAAGTGCCCATGAGTGAAGCAGACAAAGAAAAGACCGCTTTCATCTGCCCGCTTGGTTTTTATCAGTTCGAAAGGATGCCACAAGGAGTGTCAAGTGCACCCGCAACATTTCAGCGAATCATGGAAAAAACAGTTGGAGACATGAATTTGCTGGAAGTGTTGGTCTATTTGGATGACCTAATCGTTTTTGGCGCCACACTTGAAGAGCACGAACAAAGACTTTTAAAAGTGCTAAAACGCCTAGAAGAGGAGGGCCTCAAGCTGTCATTAGACAAATGCCAGTTTTGCCAACCGTCAGTGTCTTATGTTGGACACACTGTGTCTCAAGAAGGAGTGTCTACAGATCCAAAGAAAACGGAAGCAGTCACTACTTGGCCCAGACCAACCACTGTAACTGCCTTACGTTCCTTTCTCGGATTCTGCGGGTATTACAGACGCTTTGTCAAAGACTATTCCAAAGTTGCTTTCCCGCTGAACCAACTCCTGTCTGGTTACCCACCTCATGGCAAAAGGTTCAAGAAAAAGCAGGACCAAACTTATCTCAATCCGTCAGAGCCATTTGGTTTAAGGTGGGATGACAAATGCGAGGCTGCTTTCGAGGAGTTGAAGCAGAGACTCACCAACGCTCCAGTGCTAGCTTTTGCTAACCCACAGTTACCCTATGTGCTACATATTGACGCTAGCAGAGAAGGACTAGGTGGCGTTTTGTATCAGGACCAAGGTCAAGGGCTAAGACCAGTTGCGTTCATTAGTCGCAGCCTGAGTCCATCTGAACGTCACTATCCTGCCCATAAGTTGGAATACCTTGCCTTGAAGTGGTCCGTAGTTGACAAACTGCATGACTATCTGTACGGTGCAAAGTTTGAAGTCAGAACAGACAACAACCCTTTGACCTATGTTTTAACGTCTGCCAAATTAGACGCCACAGGTCACCGTTGGCTCGCAGCCTTGTCGACGTATGACTTCAGTCTCAAGTACAGATCCGGAGTTCAAAATATTGATGCAGACGCCTTATCTAGACGTCCACACCCCAACCAAACTCTTGAAAAGCAATGGACTGACATTTCCGCAGATGGCGTGAGAGCTATGTGTCAAATGTCCACAATGATCAAGAAAAATACTTGTCCTGACAGAGCAGCTGATCATTTAGGCCTCTCCATGCAAGCCATACCCAAGGCCTACTGCAACCTGTCTACACTCAGTGTCAAGGGAATGCCTATCCTGAGTTCCTCAGAAATTTCAATGGCTCAGCAAGAGGATCCCACAACCAGTGAAATATGGAAAGCTCTCAAGCAAGGAGACACGAATCAAGTCAAGTCAAAGAATCCCTCTAGCTCACTACTACTAAGAGAGTGGGATCGGCTAAAGTTACAACAAGACGTCATGTACCGAATCACTGTTCCACCTGGTAGAACACGTCGTTCGCAACTAGTTTTGCCGGAAAAGTTCAGAAAAATGGTGATACAGTCACTCCATGATGATTCCGGTCATCTAGGCACTGACAAGACCTATGGACTCATCAAAGAAAGGTTTTATTGGCCTAAAATGAAATCAGACATTGAGGAGCACTGCAAACTCTGTGCAAGGTGCATAAAGAGAAAAACCCTTCCAAAGAGAGTCGCGCCATTGTTTCACATGCAAAGTGATGGCCCATTGGATCTAGTATGCATGGATTTCTTATCCATCGAGCCAGACTCCAGCAACACAGAAAATGTCCTGGTCATTACTGATCACTACACCCGCTATGCGCAAGCCTTCCCAACAAAAGATCAGAAAGCTTCCACCGTAGCCAAAGTTCTGCTCGAGAAGTACTTTGTTCATTATGGTTTGCCAAAACGCATGCACAGTGACCAGGGAAGAGATTTTGAGAGTCGTCTCATTCACGAGTTGCTGAATTCCCTCGGTGTGGAAAAGTCAAGAACAACCCCATATCATCCACAAGGGGATCCCCAGCCCGAAAGATTTAATAGAACGCTATTAAATATGCTTGGGACCCTAGAGCCTGACAAGAAAAGAAAATGGAGTCAACACATTTCACATTTGGTCCATGCTTACAATTGCACAACAAATGAAGCCACTGGATTCTCGCCTTACTATCTAATGTTTGGGCGTGAAGCAAGAATGCCTGTGGATTTGTGTTTCGGAACATCCAGTGACAATACCAGCAAAGATACTTATCTCAAGTATGTAACGGACATGAGAAAGGAGTTAAAAACTGCTTACGATCTCGCGGAGTCTGCTGCTGCCAAACAAAATAGAGGAAACAAACAGAGATACGATCGGAAACTCAAGTTTACACAACTGTTACCAGGAGATCGAGTCCTAATACGCAATCTTGGATTACAAGGAAAACATAAGCTAGCGGACCGCTGGAAGTCAACGCCTTATGTTGTGGAAAGTCAAATGTCAAACCTACCTGTGTTTCGGCTGAAACCAGAGGATGGAAATGGACCTGTTAAGACCCTGCATCGTAATCACATTTTACCCCTGGGAGAAAAAATGTGCTTAGGTCCAGTGCAAAGCTCAGATCCTGTTCCTAGGGGAAAAAGAACAAGGAGGAAGAGAAATAACAAAGAGAAAGACAGTGACAAAAACGTCATAAACCCTGAAATGTCAGTACAAGACAATGAAGAGGAATACACAGATTCAGAAGGTGAAGAATTTGGAGTCTGGTATGACCTACCATTTGTAACACGAAATGTAACAGGAGACAAAGAAACGTCAGAACCATTCAGTTTGGATCTGGATATTCAACCTGAAGATCTACCCGAAGTCTTGCAAGCTGTTCAAGAGGAACAGGAAGCCGACAAAGAAGAGACTAGACCTGACATGATTACACACTCTGATTTTCATGATGACCTACAGACGGACGAGACTAGACGGCCTCAAAGACTTAGGAAAGCTCCATCGAGACTGACCTATGACACACCAGGTAGTCCTAGTATTGTTTTCCCTACCGTGAAATATGTTTCTTGTTTTTACAAGTGGATAAGCTTCCCGTTTTATAACCTAGTTTGGTTTAAGTTTACTTGATGATCTGCCAAGCCATGAGGGCATGTTTTTTTTTTTTGGTGTGGGGAGAGTGTAATAACCTGATAATTCAGCAATCAGGATATTTTGTTTTCTTTCATTGATGAAAATGCTTTGGTTTATTATCATAATGATATGCATTTGATGTGATAAATAATTAGATAATTTCATAGTTCTATAAGGAAGATAAAATACATATTTGAATGATGTGTTAAAAACAGTTCATAAATACAGACACAAATAATATGGTTTGTTTATAAGCTAAAAAAACCCAGGTATATTTAATTTATAGTTATTTCATGATTTTGAGTGTACTAGCAATAAACAGGAAGTGCGAGGGTGACGCGCGAAGGTCTGTGATCCGATGGCCGTACACGGAGACCGCATGTGCCAGGGAAAACTTTCCAAAGTGCGTGCTGCCAAGTTATAATCCAGGTTGGACCCCTGTTCCTTGCCCCAGAGGACCGCGAAGGAGTTCGTGGCCGAACGGCATTGCGGAGGAGGGAGTCTGAACTGTTTTTCCGAGGACCAAGCCGGAGGAACAAAGCTAAGCTAGGCTAAAGCTAGCGCCGCCGCTGTCTGTGTGGATTGCCTTGCCGAACGGGAGGAGAGACGGTGTAACACGGAGATCCAGCCACTCACCTGCATCGTGGGATGAGAGCCAGTGAGTTGGGACATCTGTGTTGTCCATCTTCAACGTTCGTGAGGACAAGGAAATATTTCAGACTGGTAGGATTAATGTTTCCATTAAAGGATATGAGCTCCAACGCGCGCCACCAAACTTTATAGAAAGCTTGCAGATTAAAACTAAGAGTGCACTCTAAAAAACTGTAGAAACTCTAAAACTAAAACAAGGGTTAAAACTTTGTTCTTCTGTCTGACTGGGTAATGTAATTTGTGTTTATATTTTGCATTTGATTAATACAAAAGCCTAAAACGCATTTATTGTGTGAGTTCATCATTTCTATATTCAAGTGTACACTGTAAAAATAATAACTTCACACATATTGTTTATATTGCTTGGGAAATCTCGAGAATCATAGTTGTTCTTCTAGACACAGTTTCTATACATCGGGATGTCTCTTTTGCCATAGTGTAATTGGAGTTTAAAGGGTACCTATGCTAAATAGTTATTCCCTTATTATATCGAGCGGGGTGGTGAAAGGGTTAATATTGTAAACTACTGCAATTACTGTAAAGTGAGATTGAACACGAGGCATTTAGATTGATATGAGGTGTATCGTGCATCTAAGATTTGTCTAAATCCCAAAAGAAAAAACGATATGTCAACACCTGCGCTCTCCTTGCTAGTCTCATTTGATTCTCAGTCACTGAACACACTGAACTATTTGTTTAACCCATGACTTATCTGTTTATTTTATGTTGTTTGTCAAGTGCTGTTTAGAGTTTGTCAGTTGTCATGGGTTTACAATGAAACCTAATTTATCCATTATTTCCAGCCTCTGTATTTCTAGTGATGTAACTGATGTAATCCTTTCCTCTGCCACGCCTCATTCTTCCCTCAGTTTTACCTCTTCCTCTGTCTTGTGTGGGTTATTGTTGAATGGCAGTGCCTTTCTGAGTCATTGTGCTGATGATGCACATAAATAAACAGCTGAGTGCTTAGCTTCTACACTGTGTATCTCGAGGAAATATTTAAAAAACATTGGGCTGAAACATTTTGTACATTTAACAAGTAACAAGACCATTTCCTTCTTTCGTAAGAAAGTTTCAGTGTCGCAACAATAGTGCAAATCATATTGCGAGTGACAGCATATTCTGTTAAAAAAAACATTGTTAATCACATCATCTTTTTCTTCCTCCTCCCCTCTGCCTCACCTTGTTCTCCTCCCGATCACCCCATGTACCCCCACCTCCTAAATGAGCGTTTCTACCTGACCCACCCCTAAACGAGCGTTCCTACCTGACCCACCCCCTTGTGTTTATTTTAGGTGCATGGTGCTGTTAGTAAACTATAAAACCTATCTGAGTCACTATTGTCTACTAGAATATTCTATACTCTCCACAGAAATACATAATCAATCATTTTTTCTGATGGTTCATTAGATATTTTCGTGTCAAAAACCACAAAAGCCACAACACCACCTGCAATAGACACTGATATTCATACAATTAAATACTTTTCTCCTTTGCTATTTGTATGTCGTTGATTGATCATTCTAAACCTGCTCATCACAAAAGGAAACCAGAGGTCAGGTCACATGACGTTACACATGATTCTGCTTCTTGATCCAAAAGTATGCAGGGTTTTAAAAAAATCTAACATTTTAAAGAAAGATATACAATAAGTAGAAGACTAATTCAACTACTGTATACAGCTGTTATGTTTTTGTAATACTGTACTGCTGTGCTGACCGACTTCAATAAAATATAACGTTTAGATCGAGTGGATCTGTTGGCCTTGTACTTGTATAAGAAGGAAACAAAAACAGGATGGAAAGTATCAATCTGGATCAACTGATTTATTGGTCATGTTTTAAAACAAATAACATTAGGGAAAATGTGGTTGAGCAATACAAAATGTATGGACATGTAACATTTTATAAAATGTATTGTGTTAAAAAAGCCCAGTGTAAACAGATTAGTCTGAAAAGATCAACCTAAAGACTACACAGCAGCTGCCTTGCTTGTGTGTCACCAGGTTTGGAGTGAGGGAGCTGTATTAAACCACATCACTGTGTACTGGCAGCACAGAAATACACAGCCGAGTCTGAAGAATTCACCGTGGAAATGATTAGAGCTCCTTTCTGAATGCCATCTCTTGTCAACTTGAATCGTTTGATAAACTCATTCTCATATTCGGTTTGATCCGCATAGACGGTGCTACGATAGGTATACCCAATGAGGCTCAAAGCCTGGCTGCTGGGTTTTTGTTGGTACCAGTACATAAATAGAGTTGGTGTCATCATGGCTGCATTTCAACTCTACATCTCTGGACCCTTCCTCGACTATTAAGGATGGAGACTGTTTAAACGTTAAACAAGTGACTTGATCTGAAAAATAAAATGTGTAAATCAAATATGAGAATACAATTAGGTTTCATTTGAATATATTATTACACAGGCAAGCTTGTAATTTTTCAATACTCCGTGTTGAACGCTTCAGAGAAAAAAATACATAAATGATCTAAGAGAACAAATGACAAGTGTGCAACCTTACATGGAATCAGGATGAAAAAGATAGTGAGTCTGTGCATCTTGTCAGTGAACAGCCGTCAACAATACTTTAACAGTATACAAGACAGACACAGCTTCCTTCCTGTGACTCTCTGTCACCTGATCACATGACTTATTTTCACGATCTTGGAAAGATTTGGATTTTTTCAATTATGGTTTTCAAAAGAGATTTAGATGATAATGAGAAAAAATAGGCTGAGTCGACTGATGCTTGTGTGGAAGGATGACTTTAATAAACTCACCTTGACAAAACATAAATACAGCCTGAGCACCTAATGACTCTAATTTCTCTGTGAAATGTGTGCCCACGGGCGTCTTACTGGTCGGGCTGCTCCGATGGTGGGTGGCAAACAAGTTGTGAGGTTGAAAGCTACGTGGTGGGTTTTTGTTGGTACTCGTTCTTAACGCCAGGAAAAAGTATACAACTACAAACAATCGAATCTCTGAGACTAGCAGTCACACGAATACAGATGCAGCACTACTCTCTCAATCACAACACAGTCGTGAGCAGCCAAACACCAAGTACTACAGTCAATCGTTCTCTTGAGAATGTTCCTCATAGGTTTCACTCTCCGCTGATCACACACAATCCGGCACGGCGGGCGATTCAAATAGTTTGGACAGAGCACAGGATTTTGGGCCGGCAGAAAAATCAACATTATCTGGACGACTGAGGAAGTCACACAGCCATTAGGGAAAAGTTCATGCATAGGGAAGGATAGTCGGGGAGAAACAGATTCAGTGAAACAAACGTGAAAATACACAAACATATACAATTGGCTTCCGTCTTGTAACCTCTCTGTCACCTGATCACATGACGTGTTTTCACGATCTTGGCGATTTATTTTTCCAATTATGGTTTTAAAATTTAGAGATTAAGAAAAAATACTGGTCGACTGATGGAAGATGACTTTGATACCTTGGCTTGACAAAACTATGAGCCTGAGCAGCGACTCTTTTCTCTGTGCTTGTGTGTCACTTGGTTTTGAGTGAGGGAAATGTATTAAACCACGTCAATTTGTACTGGCAGCACAAACACAGGCGAGTCTGATGATGAGTGTGAGGTTCCAGGGCACAGGCTGAGATCAACACAACGGGAACCATTGGGATTTTGACTCTTTTATTGGACAGACTGCTGTTGCTGTGTCAGGTGGCGGCTGCTGGTTCTGTGTGGCAGTAGTAGATTGTTCCATCACTGTGTACACTTGCAGCGCTGGGCTGCTGGGTGGCTGGGGTGGCTGGGTGGCTGGCTGGCTGGCTTGGTATATGGCTGGCTGGCTGGCTGGGGGCTGGCTGCTGGTGGCTGGGTGGCTGGCTGGCTGGCTGGCTGGCTGGCTGGGTGGCTGGGTGGCTGGCCTTGCCCCCAGCACTCTGCCACCTACAGCAAAGAAACCGATATCCATAGATAGCGTTCCAATTAATCACAAGATTGAACTCACCTGACGATCTGTCAGTGGAATGCCTCACCACCACGGTCTTGCATCGCCCTCTACTGGACAGATGCCGCCACAACCCTCACAATGAGTTTGCTGTGGTGATGTTCAGAGCTCCTTTTGTTAGGCCGTCTATCCTCAACTCAAACCTTCCTTTAAACTGTTCCCCATAGGTGGGTTCACTTCCACTACCATAGTCAAACACGATGAGAGTCAAAGCCCGACTATTCATCGTCTGTTTGAACCAGAGCAATCTTTGGAGGATTTCATCATTATAACTGCATTTGATACCTGCTCTGTCATATTCTTTAATAATCAGGAACGGAGACTGCTGAAAAGTCACACACCTCACTTGACCTGCGGAAAAAGTTAATAAATTTGAAAGCGATTTGTTTAGAAAATATGAATTAATATTGAAGGAAAATATGAGTGTGAAAATAACAAAAATAGACTTGAATGCAACTCCTTTGTAATCTTGATAACCTCATAAAAACCTCACATGGAATGAAGATGAGATGAATTTTAAATATGTACATGTCAAGAGATGTTCTTCAACTGTAATGTGACGAGAGAGAGATGTTCCATACATTTTGGTCTGTATATAGACACAGAAAGAGATGGACACAGAGAATGAGAGAAAGAGAGTGATATGAAAAAGAGGTAAAGAAAGACAAAAAGAGAGAAAGAGCAGAGAGTGAGTGAGGCACAGAGAGAGAGAGAGAGAGAGAGAGAGAGAGAGAGAGAGAGAGAGAGACACAAGCACATGCACAGTATTTCATAGTGTCTTAACCGGCATTGTAAAATACAGTTTGATTGATGAGACTGTCTGATTGTTTCTTTTGTAAATCAAATTATTTGTAAATCAAAAATTAGAGGCACCCTTGAAATACTTCCACGTGTATGTGTGTCACCAGGTTTGGATTGTGTGTGAGTGTGTAAGGTATTAAACCACATCACTGTGTACTTGCAGCACAGAAATACACAGCTGAATCTGAAGAAATTCACCCCAGAGATGATCGTAGCTCCTTTCAGTGTGCCATCTCTTGTCAATTTAACGTTTTTGATATATGGCTCCTCATATGGGGGGACTAGTACTGTAACCATAGCCTCACAGACAGTTTCAGGTGCTCATGGCCAGACAGTTTTGGTTAATTCGCTTTACAAAAATATAGATTGCTTTGTTCCCAGTTCAGAGACATCACCTGAGGGCTCAAAAGTACCTTACACACACACTAAAAATGAATCCAATTTTATGAGATTCATTGAATGCATTGACACACACCCAATCTTTACATCAAGATGTCCCTCTTCAGCAGTGCAGAGATGGTGTCTGATGGAAAGTCACACAAGAAGTCACCTATGGAATTTTACATCTTACTTTTGTTTAAAGAATAAAATTATTGTTGAATTATGTCCACCAATTGTGTTTAGATAGCCCGACAATTGACACATTACTGAAACTGTCAAAGAAGATCAGAAAAATCTCCTGATACGTGTTCAATGCCATACTGTCTCGCCATACATCAGAGATGTTTGATCGCGGGGACAGAGTGTCAAGATTTATTTGACAAGCCATGTCATTCTGAAACTTGAGATATCTCATTTACACAAAGTGGAATTTCTTTTTAATTCATAATGTGGAGTGCTATTGGGTCATACTGTATAAAATTATAATATTACTATGTATTAATATTATGATCTCTGGAAAATAAGTCATATTATAACATACTGTTTCCATTTTGAGTGTTGGATTTTCAGTGACTGATTTTGTATTTATGATCAATTAACAGTCTATTAAAGAAGACTAAAAATGTCGTGCCTCCCTCAGTGTACCCTTTTGCACCTCTTGTTTAACTCATGATTTTTGAAGACTAATCATGAACTACTTTAACCTCAAGACATCTGTTATTTATGGTCTCATGATGACCAATTCAAGAAAGTGTCATGTTGCAGATGACAGATGCTTTGAAACGCATATTGTCTGTTTCATGACAGTGTGGAATTTTCTGATAATTGAGGTGTGGGCCTATACAGTTCAGCTGTCTTGTGTGGGTTATTGTTGAATGGCAGTGCCTTTCTGAGTCATCGTGCTGATGATGCACAGAAATACACAGCTGAGTCCTTAGCTTCTACATTGTGTATCTCGAGGAAGGATTTAAAAACATTGGGTCGAAACATTTTGTACTTGGAATTCTCGAAAAGGGGCTCCATATCCAATATGTTTTTACCAACTGAATATGATGTCAGCAGTAATGTCCTGATGCTATTCTGTCTGTACCAATACATGTAATAATAATCTGCATCGTCGTGTTGGCAGTGTAGAGTAACGGGATCATTTCCTTCTTTCAGAATTTTTTTTTCAGGGTTTTGCTGAATGATTGCTTCCCAAGATAAATCTGTGTGACGGACAAGAAAAAAAAGACAACTATAAGTGACTTTGAACTCAAACATTGCTCAGGCTGTCAGATGGATACAATACATTGATAAATGATTGACTATTTAAAACCAAGAAATATTTTCAAGAAAGTAGTATTAGTAATAGTAATACTATTTTACTTGTTGTAACGAGCAGAGCCACTATTACAAAGAAGACCTCCATATTGATGTCAGAGTGAATGTGCTGAACTTCTCTGTTCTTCCTGTCTGTCTTACAGATAGTTTCAGTGTCGTCATGATCACATCGCGCGTAACAGGATATTCTATAAAAAATAATTTGTTGATCATCCTTTTCTTCCTCCTCCCCTCTGCCTCACTTTGTTCTCTTCCCGATCGCCCCATGTACCCCCACCTCCTAAACGAGCGTTCCTACCTGACCCACACCCTAAATGAGCGTTCCTACCTCACCCACCTCCTAAACGAGCGTTCCTACTTGACACACACCCGAAACAAGATTTGATTAAGTATACATTTTTAGAGGTGTAATTTTATCAATTTACTTTTATAGTAGCATGTTGTGTTTACTTTGGTTTGCAGCGATGCATGATTGCCGTGTTTTATTTTTTTTTTACTTTATCGCACGTATTTGGATTGAATTTTAGATAGCAACCACAATTGATTGTGACGAGGAAGACACCTCACACAAATTGGGAACTCTCCTGATTAGTGTCACTTGTGGGTTAGGCAGTATATGAGGGTGTGGTCGTGGGAGAAAGTGGGAAAACTTTTTGGAACGACAGAGGGCACGGGAGACGGCGGCTGAAAAGATGAGAGATCGCGGCGGACTAATGTTTTCTCAACTACTGTAGGAAGCACAGACTGAGCAAACCCCTAACGGACTTGGGGAGGGCGATTGGATATCGGTCAAGAGGAACAAAGTGAGAACTTTGAAATCTTGGAATATTAAACCGTGGAAGGCTTGAAGTGGATAAAAAACCAAAATCATCTAAAACAAACAAAAGACTGTATAAAAAAACAAACTCTGGGGCAGGGTGGGTCTTTATTTTTCCTATTTTTTTATTATAACATTTTCCTGAGGAGTGATTGTTTTATCAGTGACTGTTGTTTTATTTTTATGAAACTCATTCCAATACCAGTCTATTTGGGGAACTTCGTGCCCCCCTCAGTGTTTGAATTAACCAAATTTTAATCAAAATAAAAAACCTTGATTGTTTTCAATCCTTCCTTGTTTTCTTGTGAAAACTCAAGCTGCAACGAATCTGGAGGTTTCTTTCTGGGCCTTATCTCACCAAGTGGCGTAGTTGGTTCTATACCTACCTATATTTGGTGACACTAACATTGACTGAAAGCGTCCATTGGGCTCCTCGAACTCCATGGTGAGCTACTCGATGAATGCTCCATAGTAGGCTTGATGCCTATAGCACAGCATGTAGTGGCTACTCATGCTTTGTCCTTGGGTCATGCGGCACTGCAGGGTCACATTGGATCCTAGCTGGCAAAAAACGGGGTCTCTGAGCTGAATGACTAGTCAGAAACACAAACCTATGGGACCTGAAATTTTATCCAGTTATATTGGTTATACACATTTTAGATTTGACCTTTGGTAGGGCAATATGTTTGACAGAAGGCATCTCTATCATTTGTTATTTTTTTCTTTTACAGAAATTACTTTAATGAATATTTTTAAAATACTTTGAGCACTTACCTGATGAGAAAGAAGACTGTGGGGCATGTTAGTGACAAAGTCGTCCTCAGCTAAATGATTCTAAACCTGTTCGTCACAAAAGGAAAGAAGTCGTCAGGTCACATTATCCATTTGGTGAAAGATAGAAAGACATAGGCCTACGTGGTATGGAAGAATAAAACATCTGTATTCTGCAGTTATGTTTTTTGTAATACTGTACTGCTGACTGGCTATAATAAACTATGTTGCTAAGATCGAGTGGAACTGTTGGCCTTGTACTTGTAGGAAGAAGACGGAACAAAAACTGGATGAAAAGTATCAATCTGGATCGACAGATTTATTGGTCATATTTTGAAATAACATTAGGGAAAATGTGGTTGAGCAATACATAATGCTTGGACATGCAACATTTTATAAAACGTATTATTGTGTTAACAAAACCCAGTGTAAACAGGTTAGCATGAAAAGATAAACCTAATGATTGCACAGCAGCTGCCTTACTTGTGTGTCACCTGGTTTGGAGTGAGGGAGCTGTATTAAACCACATCACTGTGTACCAGGCAGCACAGAAATACACAGCCGAGTCTGAAGAATTCACCGTGGAGATGATCAGAGCTCCTTTCAGAGTGCCTTCTCTTGTCAACTTGAATCGTTTAATAAACTCATTCTCATATTTGGTGTAAACCTCATGGCCGGGGTTATGATGTATAACTACTGCTCATGTGTGGGTCATGCTGCAATGGCAGAAAATGGAGGCTCTGGGCTGAATGACTAGAGTCAGCGGCACTTAAACCACATGGGCCTGAGAGAAAGAAGGAAAAAAAGGAAAAATAGTTTATTGTTTAAATGTAAATGTTTTCAATTATTGTAATTTTACTATTGGTTGGCTATTTATCTAGACAAAAAACGTCTCCTAGTGTTTATAACACATTTAAGAAAATAAATCACTATAGGCTGAATGATTCTAAACCTGCTCATCACAAAAGGAAACCAGAGGTCAGGTCAAATGACGTTAAATATGATTCTGCTTCTTGATCCAAAAGGTGATTTTTTTAATAAATCTAACATTTTAACAAAAGACATACAATAAGTGGAAGAGTAAATCAACTACTGTATACTGCTGTTATGTTTTTGTAATACTGTACTGCTGTGCTGACCGACTTCAATTAAATATAACGTTTAGATTGAGTGGATCTGTTGGCCTTGTACTTGTATAAGAAGGAAACAAAAACAGGATGGAAAGTATCAATCTGGATCAACGGATTTATTGGTCATGTTTTAGAACAAATAACATTAGGGAAAATGTGGTTGAGCAGTACAAAATGCATGGACATGTAACATTTTATAAAACGTATCGTGTTAAAAAAGCCCAGTGTAAACAGAATAGTCTGAAAAGATCAACCTAAAGATTACACAGCAGCTGCCTTGCTTGTGTGTCACCAGGTTTGGAGTGAGGGAGATGTATTAAACCACATCACTGTGTATGGCAGCACAGAAATACACAGCCGAGTCTGAAGAATTCACCGTGGAAATGAACAGAGCTCCTTTCAGAGTGCCTTCTCTTGTCAACTTGAATCGTTTAATAAACTCATTCTCATATTTGGTGTAAACCTCATGGCCGGGGTTATCCTCATATTTGGGGTGACGATAGGTGTACCCAATGAGGCTCAAAGCCTGGCTGCTGGGTTTTTGTTGGTACCACAGCATACCATAGTAGTTGGTATCATAGCTGCATTTCAACTCTACATCTCTGGACCCTTCCTCGACTATTAAGGATGGATACTGTTTAAACGTCAAACAAGTAACTTGATCTGAAAAAAAAACATGTAAATCAAATATGAGAATACAATTAGGTTTCATTTGAATATATTATTACACAGACAAGCTTGCAATTTTTCAATACTCTGTGTTGAACGCTTCAGAGAAAAAAATACATAAATGATCTAAGAGAAAATATGACAAGTGTGCAACCTTACATGGAATCAGGATGAAAAAGATAGTGAGTCTGTGCATCTTGTCAGTGAATAGCCGTCAACAATACTGTAACAGTATACAAGACAGATACAGCTTCCTTCCTGTGCCTCTCTGTCACCTGATCACATGACTTATTTTCACGATCTTGGCGATTTATTTTTTCAATTATGTTTTTGAAATTTACAGAGAGAAAATACTGGTTGACTGAGGTGGAGGATGGCTTTTGATACCTTGGCTTGACAAAACTATGAGCCCGAGCAGCGACTGTTTTCTCTGTGCTTGTGTGTCACCAGGTTTTGAGTGAGGGAAATGTATTAAACCACATCACTGTGTACTGGCAGCACAAACACAGCCGAGTCTGATGATGAGTGTGAGGTTCCTGGGCACAGACCGAGACCGACACAACGGTAACCGTTGGGATTTTGACTCTTTTATTGGACAGACTGCTGTTGCTGCTGCTTCGGGGGCGGCTGCTGGTTCTGCTGCTTCGGCAGTAGTAGATCGTTCCGTTTCGCTATGCGGCTGGCTGGCAGGCAAGGAGGCTGGGTGGGCTGGCTGGCTGGCTGGCCTTCCCCCAAGCACTCTGCCACCTACTGCAAAAAAAACGACATCCATAGATAGCATTCCAATTAATCACACAATTGAACTCACCTGGCGATCTGTCAGTGGAATGCCTCACCACCACGGTCCTGCAGCGCCCTCTACTGGACAGATGCCGCCACAACCCTCACAATGAGTTTGCTGTGGTGATGTTCAGAGCTCCTTTTGTTAGGCCGTCTATCCTCAACTCAAACCTTCCTTTAAACTGTTCCTCATAGGTGGGTTCACTTCCAGTACCATAGTCAAACACAATGAGAGTCAAAGCCCGACTATTCATCGTCTGTTTGAACCAGAGCATTCTTTGGAGGATTTCATCATCATAACTGCATTTGATACCTGCTATGTCATATTTTTTAATTATCAGGAACGGAGACTGCTGAAAAGTCACACACCTTACTTGACCTACGGAAAAAGTTTATAAATATGGCACCAATATGTTTAGAAAATATGAATTAATATTGAAGGAAAATATGAGTGTGAAAATAACAAAAATAGAATTGAATGCAACTTCTTTGTAATCTTGATAACCTCATAAAAACCTCACATGGAAAGAAGATGATAATTTTAAATATGTATAGGTCAAGAGATGTTCTTTAAATGTAATGTTACAGAGATGTTCCATACATTTGGGTCTGTATATAGACACAGAAAGAGATGGGCACAGAGAATAAGAGAAGTGAATGATAGAAAAAGAGGTAGAAAAAGACAAAAAGGGAGAAAGAGGCAGAGAGTGAGTGAGGCACAGAGAGAGAGAGAGAGAGAGAGAGAGAGAGAGAGAGAGAGAGCACAATAGTAGGTGCTACTGTCCTGTAGGAGCAGCTGGGAGATCTCCAAAAGGAAACTGTTCTTTTCTGTATCAATCCCTACTGTATCAATGGAGGACTGAAAGCGTCCATTGGGTTTTTCGTACTCTTTGGTGAGGTACTCGATGGATGCTCCACAATGGGCTTGCTGCCTATACCACAGCATGGTGTGGCTGCTCCTGCTTTGGCCTTGGGTCATGCTGCACTGCAGGGTCACATTAGATCCAAGCTGGCAGAAATGGGGGCTCTGGGCTGAATGACTATAGAGTCAGCGGCACTTAAACCACATGGGCCTGAGAGAAAGAAGGAAAAAAAGGAAAAATAGTTTGTTTAAATGTGAATGTTTTCGATTATTGTAATTTTACTATTGGTTGGCTATTTATCTAGACAAAAAACATCTCCTAGTGTTAATATCTTATTTAACAAAATAAATCACTATAGGCTGAATGATTCTAAACCTGCTCATCACAAAAGGAAATCAGAGGTCAGGTCACATGACGTTACATATGATTCTGCTTCTTGATCCAAAAGAATGCAGGGTTTTAAAAAAAATCTAACATTTTAAAGAAAGACATACAATAAGTGGAAGAGTAAATCAACTACTGTATACTGCTGTTATGTTTTTGTAATACTGTACTGCTGTGCTGACCGACTTTAATAAAATATAACGTTTAGATCGAGTGGATCTGTTGGCCTTGTACTTGTATAAGTAGGAAACAAAAACAGGATGGAAAGTATCAATCTGGATCAATTGATTTATTGGTCATGTTTTAGAACAAATAACATTAGGGAAAATGTGGTTGAGCAATACAAAATGCATGGAAATGTAACATTTTATAAAACGTATTGTGTTAAAAAAGCCCAGTGAAAACAGATTAGTCTGAAAAGATCAACCTAAAGACTGCACTGCAGCTGCCTTGCTTATGTGAAACCAGGTTTGGAGTGAGGGAGATGTATTAAACCACATCACTGTGTACTGGCAGCACAGAAATACACAGCAGAGTCTGAAGAATTCACCGTGGAGATAATCAGAGCTCCTTTCTGAATGCCTTCTCTTGTCAATTTGAATCGTTTAATAAACTCATTCTCATATTCGGGGTCATCCTCATTGTAGGGGCTACGATAGGTGTACCCAATGAGGCTCAAAGCCTGGCTGCTGGGTTTTTGTTGGTACCACAGCATACCATAGTAGTTGGTATCATAGCTGCATTTCAACTCTACATCTCTGGACCCTTCCTCGACTATTAAGGATGGAGACTGTTTAAACGTTAAACAAGTGACTTGATCTGAAAAAAAAAACATGTAAATAAAATATGAGAATACAATTAGGTTTCATTTGAATATATTTTTACACAGATATGATTGCAATTTTTCAATACTCTGTGTCGAATGCTTAAGAGAAAAAAATACATAAATGATCTAAGAGAAAATATGACAAGTGTGCAACCTTACATGGAATCAGGATGAGAAAGATAGTGAGTCTGTGCATCATGTCAATGAATAGCCGTCAACAAGACTGTAACAGTATAAGACAGATACAGCTTCCTTCCTGTGCCTCTCTGTCAACTGATCACAT
>JAPMUY010002311.1:0-20000 GCA_026901105.3 Galaxias olidus
AAAGTTGAGGCAATTCCATGAGGTAATAATGTCATTTAGATGAGCTATTGATTCCCTGGAGATAAGCTGAATTTCCGGGTTAGAAACATTGTCTGTCTGTTTGTTTGCTTGTCTGTCTGTCTCATTCTCTACTTTAGGATCAACTCAATCCTATTTTAGGATCAGCTTAAAATTGGGCGTTTTACACAGAGAAGTTGGTGATGTGAAGTTAATTTATGCTTCAGACTTTGACCAGACTGTACTATCTTTTGTTGCTCCGTGAATAAGGGAATTCGGGAATGTGGCTCAGCATTGCCACACTGTCCAGAGAATGCAAATTCCAACCTCCACCGTGCACAGAACCTAACTGCCGTTTATGCAGTGCATAGATTGCTTTTTCATAGAGTGTGCACAAAATTAGCATATTTATGGGAGATTCTGGCGTAAAGGTAAGCCATTAGCTCAGTCCTGTGCACACGCTCTTTCTGTCAACACGGAATCTCTCACAGAGCGATGAAAATGAGGCACAGTTTTAAATGAGATTCGTGTCAGTTGTCAGCACAAGCTGGTTTGTTTACCGCCGGTCAGGACAAAAGGATCTGCCAGACTTCCACGCACAACGTGTCTACCGTTGGCCAACCTGTTATTGGGGGTCATTTGTAGATATACGAAAATAGACCGAAACAGAATTCACTCTTAGGGAAAAAGTGTGTGTACATGTTCCGTTTTTCTGACGTGATTTACGGGATTTTCGAATGGGAGTCGCGGGAAGGCAATACCATGGTCCGTAGTCAGCGTTCATGGATGAGCAGGCTTTTAATAAATGCGTGTTTGGTACCAGCTTAGTGTCCGTGGAGGCTGTCACGGCCCACTTTGGTTCCGTAATCAAAGGCTCTTGTCATATGCACTCGGCGTCTAAGAGCAGGCAGCGCACGTCCCCCGAAAATATGAAAGGCCCTCAATCACAGGGCTTCTCCGTGTCAGCTTCAAAAGCCACATCAGCAGCGGCCGGGCTCACTCGCCTAATGCCGTGTCACCTTCACAAGAGGCAGGGTTTGGGGAAGGGCTGTCGCTTCATGGTAGCGTCGTGCTGGCTAGCCCTAGAAAGAGCAAAAGCAGGCAGAGTTTGAGAGAGAGAGAGAGAGAGAGAGAGAGAGAGAGCGGACGGAAAGAGAGAAAGAGCGAGTTAAAAGGTAAGTTACGTTAGAGACTAAGCAACCAATGACAGAAGAAAAAGAAACAGAGAAACAGAGGAGAAAGCCAGCTATACGTCAATGTTGTTCTCCTGTCACGCCCCCCCCCCCCCCCCCCCCCCCTCCCCTCTGCCTAGTCTATGAAACCTGGCGTGAGTGGACAACAAAAGCCCTCTGGGTCAGCGGGCGACATCATAATCTGGGGACAAGTGGCCAGCGGAGGGTCACTACTTTGCCGCGCAGCCCCCTCGACTCCCGCCCCCCGACTCGCCCTCCACCCCCCGGCTCTCCCCGTTAAGCTCGGCTAAATATCTTATGAGCTTTTGCGCTCACATATTTCATCCGGGTTTTGTTCTCACCCGAGCAAATGCATATGAATAATGGAGAGTGGCGGAGGTGAGGGGAGAATGTGTGTGTGTGTTGGCACGGTGTTGTGCTGAGGCATGATAAGGCTCTCCCCGGGGCGAAGAGCCTCGGCGCTCCGACAACACGTTTGAAGGTATTAACTTTATTACCGTGCCTGCCGGGAAACAGAGAAGGGCATGATTAAAAGTGTGAGGGATCGAGGAGGGGAGAGGGTCTTTACTCCCAAGAACTGTCTCTCAGTAGCCCTGACAGGACTGTGTGTGTGTGTGTGTGTGTGTGTGTGTGTGTGTGTGTGTGTGTGTGTGTGTGTGTGTGTGTGTGTGTGTGTGTGTGTGTGAGTGAGTGAGTGAGTGAGTGGAGTGAGTGAGTGAGTGAGTGAGTGAGTGAGTGAGTGAGTGAGTGAGTGAGTGAGTGAGTGAGTGAGTGAGTGAGAGAGAGAGAGAGAGAGGTGAACTGTCATTAATTGTTACAAATATCGGTTTCCAATGCATCTCAAGATGAATATATTATAGTTATTAGGCAATTACTGACATAGTTCCTATATTGAATCATTCATGTGACATGCAGGTCCGTTTATTTGAAATAGTTCCCTACTTTGTCCTTATTTGCACATAAATAGAAATGTTGCCAGTTCACATTACGCCGACATCACTTGAAGGTATGCTTGCGTGTCTGAGCCCAGTACATGCTCCATGACCTGAATCAAAGTGCATTGTAGGGGAAACAGAGTCAAGCTGTCCCCTGAGTAACCAAGCTCTCCAAGCCAGTGGAATTTCAGACATCTGATCCTACCCTCTGATCCCAGTTGCACCTCCACCCATTGGGTTACAGAGTTGTGTTTTGGGATCGGGGTGCCATTTTGGTTCAGTGCAGACGGCGAGGGTTAACTTCCTGGCTCGTGTCAGTCAGGCTTGCTGGTCTGTGAGGTGCACTAAATGCGAAATGGAAACGCTTGGCCGCATAACTGTTTACATTCTATGAATAGAAATTGCATGTTTGATTAAACCAGTCTGCACAGAAAGGGAGAAGGGAAAGGGGGATGGAGAGGGAGAAAATGAGAGAGAGAGCAAGCGAGGGAAGGGAATGGAGAGGGATAACAATAGAGCAAGTGAGGAAATAAATAAGCAAGTATTATTATTATTAAGTAAGCAATGGATGAACGCACAAAAATTAAATATAAAGATTAAGAGAATAAGAGAGCTTGTGAGCTAGAACGACAGAGTGAGAAAGAGACGGAGAGAGAGAGAGAGAGAGAGAGCGTGGAGACAGAGGAGGTGATGCCAGTCAGCTGCATATATGTCCCTTTTCCTGTTTTCCTTTTGTCAACTGCAAAAGAATCCTTTCTCTTGAGGGAGGGAAATGGGACACGGCAGTTGGGAAGTGCTACTTGATCCCGCTTATATAATTAGGACTACCGTGATGGTGTGCTCTGGTTAACTCAAAGGCCTTCTTTATGGATATCGGCGTTTCCTTTTTCCAAAACCGGAACGCAAGGGATTCGTCTTTGGGTGTCTGGCAAGGCTCAGCATTGCTTGGTACTGACACATCTCTTATGCTTGTTGGTATTTTAACCCCTAAACACTAACATGACCAGGCGTTGAGAGAATGCCCTGCGTTTAAATCCACTTATGTGACGGAATGTCCACGTCATTTCGACAATGTTCCCTTCTCTTGTTGCATTTACGACCCTGTCGGGGTGATTTAAGAAGCGGGTCCATTTTCAGGTTTGAGCTTTTGCTTGTTGACACAGCCATCTTGTAAAAGTGACCCTTTCAGTTTGGGTTGGTTGCCGTGTTTGAGTTGTATGTATCATTGGCATGTTTATACCCTCATAGGGGCATCCAGAGCAGGTCTGTGTGAGTTCACTGTATGACCTAAGAGAAGTGTGAATGCAGTCTATTGAGAGGATAACCAGAGCTTTCTTTCCTTCTGTTTACCCATGGCCCCCTTTTAAAAAGTCTCCAAATACCTCCCCAGCAGGTGAATGCACAGCCTTACCCATGGCCCCTTTTTAAAGGTCTCCAAAATAGGTGAACGCACAACCCTCTCTTTCCGTTTCACTTCGCCCAGTGTAAAAGTGTGAATGGAAGCTGTTTGTTCGCGCTAATCGTTGATTGCTCCAGCGAGAGCAATCAGATCATAGACGAACGCCCATTCGTACCTGGTATTTCTCGGCTATTAGCGTTGTTTTACGCCTGCAAACAGGCCCCAATTACGCCGTCGTCTGTTTGCCTTCCGAACGGTGATTTAATTAGGGATGTGCTAGCGTTCCACGCGAGGAGCCGGCTGGAGCCGCTAAGTAAATTGTAATTAACGCGGGTAACCTTTTGCTCCCCGGGCTGATATTCTTGAAATGCTCGTAGCATACCAAGCATCCTTGCTCGAACCGGGGTGGAGCGGTCGTAGCCATGGCGCTGGCGAGCAGCTGGTCTCATCTCGCGTTACGGCACGGCGCTGTGGAGAGGGCCTGAAGGCACGAGGTCAGACATGTTTTGAGACCCGCTGGTCCATGGTGTCACGCCACGGTGTCCCACTGTGTGGAAGCTAGTCAGGGTGGGAAAGACTAGGGAGAGGCAGGGAAATACTAGGGAGAGACAGGAAAAGACTAGGGAGAGACAGGGAAAGACTAGGGAGAGGCAGGGAAAGACTAGGGAGAGACCAGGAGGAGACAAACAGAACAAAGATGGTTTGGCCTCTTGCCTCCACACGGGTTTTTTTACATGGCTACGTTTCTGATCACACAGTTGGCCTACAATCTCCACGTGTTTCGTTCAACATGTGCAGTTTATTATCAGGTGAGTCATAAGGGTCGATCGTCAACGGTCCATTTGGTACCCTTAACCCCTGAGGGGTTGGTTGGCGTGAGGCGAAGGTAAAATAAACGACGTTGTCCGCGGATGTTTTGAGGAACGAAGCCCGGAACAGTTCACCTCCCGGCCATGCACGTGTTTCCCATAGATCCCCCATTCCAACGCTGACCAAACATGACATTTCCCCAACATGACATCATCGTGGGCTAACGCTTTCCCTCTGGCCAGCAGCCCACTAGATTAAACACAGCATGCCAAGGCTTATGGTGGAGGAGCTCCACTGAAGAATACCCCCACCCCCCTGCGAATGGCTTTGAACTCATCCTCTCCCTGGCTTCCAACTGATCCATTTGACTTCCACCTCCTTCTTAACCGTCCGCTGTGATTCGATGTGATGGACACCTCCCCCAGAGTGCACAGAGGGGGGGGCAGGGGGGGGGGGTGAGGAGAATGCTAGGCACACTCAATCAGACAACATAACAGAAGATGTCATGGTGATTGACGGCCATCATAACCTTTAAGCATCGGGTCAGGTTATGTCCAGAATAACCGCAGTCCGCAGGGAGACAGTCGGGTCTGAGATGTGCGTTGACGCGTGGGTGTGCGTGCGCGTGCGCTCGTTGGTGCACCGTGCACCTCGCGTTCCGTCCCAATGTGCGTGACCTCGCTCGCATGTCCTCCGGAAGGGATCCCTCGTTACGTTCTCTCTGCTCCGTGAACCGGCCGCGCTCGACGGATCTCCCAACATCTGGCTCTGGTTGCCATCCCATTAAAACCAATGGCTTTCCCATGTGTGCTACCTGGACACCAGGCCTCGACGGCCGTCCGGCGAGCGAGGAGGGTGCCGGCTCCTCCCTGCCAGCTGTGACCTGACAGCCAGATGGATGGGTCTCGTTTGTTAGGGCCTGTGGCTCTATCTATCAGTGGTGGTCGGGCACGCTTAGCTCCAAGCTTGGCAACACATGCGATGCGCGTTTACGAACACCCGCGCGCACACAGACACACACACACACACACACACACAGACACTCTTTCTCACCTAACAACCTCAGGCCAGTCTCTGCAACCCGTCGGGGAAACAGCAGAGGGGTTATGTGCCGAGGCTTTCAAGGCCCGTGTACTGGGAGCGTGTGGTTGGAGCGTGCTTTGTCACTGAGGCTCTCTTCCACTCGCGTTGCGCCCGACCTGTTTCTCTCCCTCTCTCTGTCTCCACAAATGATAATCGAAAGAGTTGAACCCACAATGTGGGCTATGTAACACCTCATGAAGAACTTGACTCTCTAATAAATGAACTATGTTTGCAGATCGTCGGAGCTTCTAATATCAGCGGACAGTATGCATGGCTAATGTCCCACTCTGCATAGTAATACGTGGCGGTGGCCTGCAGCCCTCTGCATCATCCGAGTGGCCTTCAAGTCATTTTTACAGCGTCTTCCATTGTGCCGGTGCAAAATTCAAGGAAGAAGGCGCGCTGCGAGTTCGTTGGCGACCAGGCGGCTCCCATTGTTTAGACAAGGCTAATTGTCATTGTTCCAGAAAGGCCACAGTGTTTGGTGACGCATTGCGAGACGCAGCGCAGCCGTTCTGAGGGAACGTGCGCTTCCCAGCTCCCACTGCCCCAGGGGACTGACTCCGCGTTTAAATAAAGAAACGTTGAGGGGGGAGAAGGAGAGAAAGAGACAAAATAAACATCAACAATGTCTATTTTGGAGCTTCTTGTTGTGCTCTGTGTGCTGGGAATGGAATGCATTACTGTCGGGGGGCTACGCTTGTCAAAGCAGCTCTCGGAGGCAGCCCAGAATGCCTGGCAGTTGTGGAGCCTCTCCAGCTCTTACAGTATGTGCCCTCTGTGTTCTTTAGCTTAGAGCCGTGTGCACGTGTCTCTACCACCAGCATGTGTGTGTTTTTGTGTGTGTGTTTGTCAGAGTGCAAGTCCTTTCAAAAAGATAAATAAAAAATTAAAAGCCATATCCTGTAAATGGATTAGGAGTCATGGTCTAAAAGTGTGTGTGTGTGTGTTTGTGTGTGTGTGTGTGTGTGTGTGTGTGCGCGCACATGTGTGCGTGTGTTTGGTACTGCCTCTTGAAAAAAACTAATGAGTCATCCACAAAATTCGTGTAGCTTCAGCTGATTTACTAAAAGCTCAGGCGATTGAAGTCACGCCGCTGTAATCAGCATAAGAAAAGATCAAACAGAGTGGGCTCCTCAGAGTGTGCTGCGTGTGCGTGCCTGCGTGTAGTTGTGTAATCGTGTGCGTGCCTGCGTGTAGTTGTGTAATCGTGCGTGTGCACTGCGGCACCAGCAGACACTGCTTGTCTGCCAGATGGGGCACTTCAAGTTAATAAGAACATCACATTAAGTGTGTGTCTCTGCCCCCATCTGTGAATGCGTGTTTATGTCTACGTATATACGTGTAATCGTGTGTATGGTTTTGAGTGTATGCTTGTCTGTGTTTTTTTTATGTATACTCCACACTTTGTGCCTGTTGCTGCTCAATCAAAGTGGGAAATGGCTGGCTGACAAGACAAGGCTGATTTGCCTCTAAGTGGATCCTTCCTCCTTCAGCGTTTCTACCCCCAGAGCCACATAGCACTGCTTAATGAGCTGGTGGAGGCTCTGTTAATGCTCCTACAGAGGCCTCTCCGTTGAGATGATGGGTTCAACCCATCCTACATTACTGCCCATGTAGACCTAATGAACCCCATCCAAGAATTGGCTCGAGAATGTGAACGTTACACAAACCTTCTCGACCAGGGCCGACATTTGTTTTTCATGGTGAGACTTGAGAGGTTTTTTAGATTAGATTTATCACCAAACAAATCACCCACTTGCATTGAAATGAATTTTAACAAGTAGCGGAAGCATTGAATAGGCTCCAAGGAAAGATTATTTATTTGATAAAATTGTGTAAAAAAATGAAATAAAATCTTTCCTGCCTTGAAAAAGATGTCCTTGGAAAAAGAAATTCACCGGATATTTTGCTTGTTTTTCCTCTCATCACTCTCCCCTGTGATGACCTCTGAAAGACCTGCACAATAGGCATACGCAGCACTGCAATGTCAGCCAGAAGGTCAACCCCCCTCTAAACACACATGCATACACACTCACACATACACACACACACACACACACACACACACACACACACACCTTATCTCTGGCCTGTTGCCCCAGCTTATCTCCTGGCTATCTGATTTAGATATGGATAATTGGAGTTATAGTTGGCGTGTTAGCCTAAGGAGAGGCGGAGCCTCCTCGGAGCAGGAAACAGGGCGTCCCCTCACTCATCTATCACCAGTTTGATAACCAGCTAACACCAGTGCTGCCTCTACCATGGTCAATGTTCCAGAAAGGCCATTTTATCTCTTCACACACACAGACACACAGACACACACACACCCCTAACGTATGCATAAACACATGCAAATGCAGATTTATCGTGAAATAAGGCACAAACCCGCGCACATTAACATCTCCCATACATCCAACTTAGTCACACACTCTCCCCCGTCCTTCGCATTTCAGCTGATCGGCATCAGGTCCACGCGACCGGCCAGAGCGGTCCCTCTACGTTTACTGACGTAGTCCCTCACCTCCCGGACCAGACGTTTGGCTGGAGAGCTGCTGCTGGATCACAAGCGCCCACACACGGCCGGTGCCTTTTCGCGGCGGTTAGCAGCTGCTTAAATCGTGTTGTGCTTTGAGCGCGGCGGCCCCTCGGAGGGGTTGGGCCGTCGTGTCGGGGGGGGGTGGGGGGGGGGGGGTGGGGGGGGGGTGTGGGTGGGGGGGGGGGGGGGCTGTCAGGGAGGCTTTGTTGTTGCCGATGTCTCCGAGGCCCGCGGCCCGACCGGAGGAGCTTCATCTGCTGATGCCAGCCGGCGTGCGATATCTCATTTAAGGAGCTCGCCGCCGCCCGGGGGCATACACGCCAGTTGACACCGCGTCTAGGAAAAGTGTAAAAAAAAATCTATCTGCATTACCCATGCCGGGTTTAGCGAAGGTGCACAGCGTCTAATGAGTGCAGTTCAGTGGTAATTGAACGCGCCATTGAAAGGGTGAGATGAAACCGCCATTCAAACTTCAAAGGTGGAAAACAATCGATGGTCGGTGTCCGATGTCCCTTTGATGAAGGTCAAATCACAGAAGCAGAAACACCGTTTGTTTGGCACCCTGCCGTGTTTGCTGTTATTGGTCGACACTTCAAATGTCTTAGTAACAAAACTACCTACATGAAGGATGCTAGTTGAGTTTGAACAGGTTTGCATTTGAACACAGATTTGTGGTTCTGTTATTATGCTTTTTTCCTTATATGAACCTGGCGTCTCCTGAATCGGGCTCTTTATTGAAACCTAGTCAGTTTCAAAATCCCCACAGTCAACGTGGGAGTGAGAAGGGGCAGAGGAGGTTCTCGTGTTAAACAGAGCCGCTAATGACATTTCTTTATCTGTGATCTGGGCTCGTTGATTTCTACAGCGGCGTCCCCTTCCCCTTTTGTTTGGTTTCCTTTCAAAGGAGACTCGGGTTGCCGGGTAGATTAATAGGTGATTTCTCGTTCCAGTGGCTTGTAGACCTCCGAGGGAGGCTGTGATAAATACAGGCTGAGTCAGGCACAACTCGAGGGGAATGGAGGTGGGAGGCCCTGGAGACAAACAAAAGCTCTCCAGGGCCTGGCAGGCTAGCCATTCACTCTCCCTATTTCTCTCTTCCCCTCCCACAACCAGGACAGAACATTGCATGGTCTCTTTCTGAGGTTCAACGATGATTTTGTTAACCGGGGCGAGGGGTGGTTCAAGACGAAAGCGACATCTGGCTTCCGTTGCGTACGTGTGAAGTCGACCTTGGCTAGCCCTGGTAGGCCCCGCAGTGGAGGCCAGCGGTCACACGCTCCTCCACGCCTGGTTCCAGTTAGCCTCCTGAGGGCGAGGCAGGGGGGGCGAGCTGATCCAAAGAAGCCCCAATACCTGGAGCGGCACCGGCTCAGCGGCGGGGGGGGGGGGGGGGCTAGAGAGACACTGGAAGTGGCAAGATGAGAGAAGCAGGGAGCTGTGTGATAGGAGCTGGAAGATAGATCTGACACGTGGGCGGAAGGAGCACGGGGTGAACAGGGCAGCGGGCGGGAATGAGGCGGGAAAGCCAGGGCAGGCTGTGTGATAGGAGGTGAGGCTAAGAGAAAGGTACGCTGGAGAGAGGGAGGGAGGGCCCAGGAGGGAGGGCCTGTGTCTCTGCCCGGCGTCCTCTCGCAGGGTCCTCTCTGGAGAGGCCGTCCTCTCTGTGTCTGTGTCTCTGCCCAGGCCGTCCTCTCTGTGTCTCTGCCCAGGCCGTCCTCTCTGTGTCTCTCCCCAGGCCGTCCTCTCTGTGTCTCTCCCCATTTGTGCCCAGGCCGTCCTCTCTGTGTCTCTGCCCGGGAGCTGCCCAGGCCGAACCCATCAGCGCCGCGGTGTGTTTTAATGTGGCTGGCCGACTCCATTAGGGGTGAGGCCGTCCTCACTGTGTCTCTGACTGTGTCTCTCCCCAGGCCGCTGTGTCTCTCTCCAGGGTGGGGACTGTGTCTGGTCCTCTCTGGGGGCGTCCTCTCTGTGTCCTCCTGTGTCTCTCTCCACGCACTGTGTCTCTCCCCAGGCGTCCTCCTGGGACGAAGAGGCTCCTGTGTCTCTCCCCAGGCCGTCCTCTCTGTGTCTCTGCCCAGGCCGTCCTCTCTGTGTCTCTGCCCAGGCCGTCCTCTCTGTGTCTCTGCCCAGGCCGTCCTCTCTGTGTCTCTGCCCAGGCCGTCCTCTCTGTGTCTCTGCCCAGGCCGTCCTCTCTGTGTCTCTCTCCAGGCCGTCCTCTCTGTGTCTCTCTCCAGGTCGTCCTCACTGTGTCTCTCCCCAGGCCGTCCTCTCTGTGTCTCTCCCCAGGCCGTCCTCTCTGTGTCTCTGCCCAGGCCGTCCTCTCTGTGTCTCTCTCCGTCTCTTTGTCATTCCATCTCCATCTCATTCAGACTCACTCCAGCCTCTCCTCCTGCGTCGTCGTCTCCCGTTCGCTTTCTTCTCCTTCGCTTTACGCCTTCTCTTTCTTTCTTTCAGATTGATTCTTTGGCTCCCGTCTCCAGTTCCTTGTCCCTTCCCTTTCAGCCGTTCATAAATAATTGAACGTCGGACTGAATTCCGGACAAGTCTGTTTACATTTGTAATGCTCTGTGACACAGCGGGTTAAATCCAGTAAAAAAAAAAAAACATATCTCATCGTATGAGTCCTCAAACGACCGTTCCCATTTATGACTCCCCAAAAGACTCACCCACCCCCGTCCTCTCTCTCCCCCCCCCCCCCCCAGGTGACCTACCAGCTTCCGTGGGGTTTGATGTCACCTCTAGACCGGTCCGACTGAAGATGGAAACACTGGAGTCCGAGCTGACCTGCCCGATCTGCCTGGAGTTGTTCGAAGACCCCCTGCTCTTGCCCTGCGCCCACAGCCTGTGCTTCAACTGCGCCCACCGCATCCTCGTCTCCCACTGCTCCACCAGCAAGCCCCTCGAGTCCGTGTCCGCCTTCCAGTGCCCCACCTGCCGCTACGTCATCACGCTGAACCACCGCGGCCTGGAGGGCCTCAAGCGCAATGTGACCCTGCAGAACATCATCGACCGCTTCCAGAAGGCCTCGCTCAGCGGCCCCAACTCGCCCACGGAGAGCCGGCACAGCCTGCAGCCCCAGCCGCCCCAGCCGCGGCCCTACAGCGGCACCATTAGCGGGGTCGGGAGCGGCGGCGGCGGCGGCGGAGGAGGAGGAGGAGGAGGAGGCAGCGCCCGCGGGAGCCCCGCCGCCTCCACGCACCCGTCGCGCCTCCTCAACGCCAACCACGGGCCGGCCATGGAGCTGCCGCCGCCGCCGGGGCCCCGCGTGGGCTGCCAGTTCTGTGAGCTGGAGCCGCCGCGCGAGGCCGTCAAGACGTGCGTGACGTGCGAGGTGTCGTACTGCGACCGCTGCCTGCGCGCCACCCACCCCAACAAGAAGCCCTTCACCAGCCACCGGCTGCTGGAGCCCGTGCCCGACAGCCACCTGCGCGGCCTGGCCTGCCCCGAGCACGAGAGCGAGAAGGTCAACATGTACTGCGTGGCCGACGACCAGCTCATCTGCGCCCTGTGCAAGCTGGTGGGGCGCCACCGCGACCACCAGGTGGCCTCGCTGAGCGAGCGCTTCGACAAGCTCAAGGTGAGTGTTGGGCGCCGGGGAGGGGAGGGGCGGGGGGGGATAGGCCGGGGTCGCACTCCTCTCTCTGGAGGCTCAGAGCGGTTAGCGTTAGCGTTTCCTCTTCACGCTTACCGTAGCTCCGGCGAGGGGAGATGAGCGCCAGACTTCAGAGAGAGTGACTGGGTGTATTTTTACACTCCCGAAAGATAGCCTCAGTCCAAATTAGACCGGAATGAAGGCTCTGACATGCGCCGCTATTTTCAACGGAATTCATCTGTAACCCATCCACATCCTGGTATTCTCACACCTCGGACTGTTGACAGTGAACTCGATCAGCTCGACAGCTCCTAGACTCCTATCCTGTTTGACAGTGTCTGGCTGTCTGCATGCTGCGTGACAGACAGAGAACCAAAGGCAAGGGGGAGAACGAGAGAGTGAAAATGGGAGAAAGAGACAGAGTGAGAATAAGGGAGAATGAGAGAGAGATAGAGAGAGAGTAAGGGAGAATGAGAGAGAGACACAGAGAGAGAGAGAGAGAGAGAGAGAGAGAGAGAGAGAGAGAGAATGAGGCAGAGAGTGAAAAGAAGAGAGAGAGTGTGAGAGGGAGAGAGAGAGAGAGGGAATGAGGCAGAGAGAGAGAGAGAGACATTATAATAGTAGATGAGCTGGCATTCCCTCCATTCAGCCCTATACCGAGGGCTCTCCATGCTGCTGACCCACTACAAAGACAAGGACTGCTGAAGCAGGCAGAAAACACTCACACACATAGGGGGAGAGAAAGAGAGACAGAGAGTGATAGAGACAGGGGGAGATATATATATATATTTATAGGGAGAGAGAGAGAGAGAGAGAGAGAGAGAGAGAGAGAGAGAGAGAGAGAGAGAGAGAGACAGGGAGAGGAAGGGAGAGGAAGGGAGAGAGAGAGAGCGAGCTAGCTAGCTGCTGGCTCACCCATTTTCTCACATTGACCGCCAAAGCGGCTGTGCTGAGTCCAGAGCTGATACGGTGGGTGCTGTGTGTGTCTACTTATCTATGTGTGTCTCTGTGTGTGTCTTTGGGTGTCTCTGTGGGTGTCTGTGTGTGTCTACTTCTCTGTGTGTGTCTCTGTGGGTGTTTGTGTGTGTCTGCTTCTCCGTGTTTGTCAGTGTGGGTGTCTGTGTGTCTCTGTGGGTGTATGTGTGTGTCTGTATGTGTCTCTTTGGGTGTCTACCTCTCTGTGTGGATCTGTGTGTATCTGTGTATGAGCATGTGTGTGTTCTGTACAACTGTACGCCGTGTTCATGACTTGACTGTGGAGCGGGCCCATTAATGTGTGTGTGTGTTACGTAATAGAAAGCCTATCGGAGGCTGAACTTGATTCACCACAGCGTTTTGTGGAACTCTTGGACTTTCTCCCATTTGATGTTAAGAACTCGTTTACGTGTCAATTATTCAAGGAGTCCAAAACGGTAGAGGAACGTTCACTCACACTGAAATAAGCTGGGCCGTTCGCAAACGCACCCGAGCTCTGCTTTGTCTCTCATCGTTCGGTCTTTCCCACGCTAAGGGAATACACTTTGGTTCGGTCCTGTCCCGCAGGTCTGTTTAAAAGGGGGCCGGGGTGAGAGAATGTGTGATTGTGTTGGGTGAATGGCACTGTGCGAGGCGGCTGATACCTGAGAGCGGGCCGCCTCCCAGCTCCCAGGACACTCCCTACGAGAACAAAAACGGGAGCGAGGTGTCGAGAGCCGACCCGTTTTTTTCTTTTGAATTCCCCTTGGGAAACGGAGGAACTGGGTGGCTGACAAAAGGCACACAATGGCCGCCTTTAACTCGTTGAGGTCCATTTGAATTGAACGTGGGACGGTACGGACTGGGGTCAAGCAGCGACGCCTAGCGTAGGACGCGACGGGGCTCTAAAAGGCCGTGCGTTCCTGAACACGACCCCCCCCCCTCTCTCTCTCTGCCTAAAGGTTTGCCTTAAACCCCTGGAGCCCCCGCCGGTTTAGGATTGCCCGCTTTACCACCTCCATTGTCTAACCACCTTGAAGCACTTAAGCCCCTGTTGAGTTGCGCTAATATTTCCGCTCCTTCCTGCTCCCGTCTGAGTCAGCTTTGAGCCGGGCTTAGACTCTCTCTCTGTCTCTCGCTCTCTCTTTCTCTCTCTCTCTCGCTCGCGCTCTCTCGCTCTCACTCTCTCTCTCGCTCTCTCTCCCTCGCTCTCTCTCCCTCGCTCTCTCTCTCTCTCGCTCTCTCCCTCACTCTCTCTCTCTCTCTCTTTCTCTCTCTCTCTCTCCGGCTCTATCGCCGGACGCCATTCCCTCCAATGATCCCCCGGCCTGAGCCTTTGAACTTGGCAGACTTTGAACTCCCCAATCCCCCAAAACTTGGAAGGGAAGGAGGGAGGGAGGGAGGGGAGAAGGGTGGGATGGAGCGTTCCCCAGCCCCAGCCCCACAGCGGCGAGAGCGCCTAGCGTCTGATCTGTTTCCGGGGGAAGCGGAGGGGCTGAGGCTCACACTGAGGAAAAAGCTGCTTTGGAACAAAGTTCATCAGAGAGAATGTGAGGAGACGAGATAGACGTCTTGTACGCATCTAGTCAGACGGCAGACAGACAGAGCGCTCTCTCTCTCTCTCTCGCTCTCTCTGTGTGTCTCTCTCTCTCTGTCTCTCTGACTGTGTCTCTCTCTCTCTCTGTCTCTCTGTGTCTCTCTCTGTGTGTGTGTGTGTCTCTCTCTCTCTCTCTCTCTCTCTCTCTCTCTCTCTCTCTCTGTCTCTCTGTGTGTGTGTCTCTCTCTCTCTCTCTGTCTCTCTGTGTCTCTCTCTGTCTGGTGATCTCTTTCTTTTCCACTCTTTTCAGTGCGTATTGACTACCTTTCAGATGGAAAGATAGGGTGATTTCAGATTGACCAGCGAGTGATGGAGGTGGTCGTATTTTACCCTTCAGACGGCGTAAAGGTGTTTAGAGTCCTGCCATGTTCGTTAATATATTCGATAGAAGGATGCTTGATGGTTTGGACATAGACCTGGGATCATTACGACTGAAAACATAGATGGCTTCCTCTTCGAATGCTTAACTCAGACCCTGTGATCAACCTCTGATCTCTCAACCATCTAAGCTATGTCTACTGATGTGTGTGTGTGCGTGTGTGTGTGTGTGTGTGTGTGTGTGTGTGTGTGTGTGTGTGTGTGTGTGTGTGTGTGTGTGTGTGTGTGTGTGTGTGTGTGTGTGTGTGTGTGTGTGTGTGTGTGTGTGTGTGTGTGTGTGTGTGTTTGTGTTGTCTGCCAGAGGTTAAGTGAAACTAAATTATTTCACAAATTAGGATTCCCGGGCCCTGGAGGTGCGTCACATATACATTCAATACATTCAAGCTGGTGTGTTTTATATTGTTTATGTCTGGTTGATTGTTAGACGTGTAGAATGTCTACAACCTGGACTTTGTTTCAAACGCACGTTGCCTCCACATGTAAGTCCAGACGACACTGGATCCTGTAAAACCCAGCAGCCGATTACAATAAACCGTTTGACGAGACGCCCTGTCCGACATCAACACTATCTCCACCGCGTTAAGTGTTGCCAGGTGGGGGCTGCGTTCAGCGGCCCGGGGGTGTCCGTTTTAGGGTTCGACCCCGGGGCCAGCTGGAACACAACGAGCTGGTCACCGGCTTCTCTAGTGGAGAGCTATAGCTGCTGCTTCAGGTAGAGAGAGGGAGCTGGAGATGAAGAGAGAGAGAGGGAGGGAGCTGGAGATGAAGAGAGAGGCGGGGGGGGGGGATGGAAGACGGAGTGAGGAAGATGTCTTCTGGCCTTCTGGCCTTTGGAGCACCGCTCCGTCCAGCGGTCCTGACCCTGAGCTCTGCTTCCAAGCCCGGTTCACCAAGCCTCTGGTTCAGACCCGCTCTGAATCAAGCTGCAGATAGGCTGTTTTTTTTTGGGTGGGATGGTTTTCTGTCGTCCTGCGGTTCTACATTTTGCTCTCCCAGCCATTGATCTCTGACTGACTCAGTCAGACAGGGCTCGCTTCTTTTGAGTGTGTCTTTGTTTCTGCGTGTGTGTATGTGTGTGTGTGTGTGTGTGTGTGTGTGCTTGCACGTGTTAGCAGGCCATTCTTTATGGAGTCTTTTATATGCGAGCGTGATTATGCTCTTTTAGTATGGGAAAAAAAACAACGAGTTGGCGATTCAATTATTAATTTCTTCATTTCTATTTTGGAAGATGTGAGTCGCAGAAGACTATGGTGATTATGCATCCGAGCCCGTTTTGCCTCTGAGTCTCTCTTCCCTCCTCTTCCTTCCTCTCCGACCCTAAACTCCTTAGTGCGCGGTTCTTTTTCGCCCTCTGATGTGTGCATGTCTTGTCTGGCACTGCTGGCTCGGCCTCTGATGTATTTACAGCTCAACACACACACACAAATACAAACATACACACACACACACACACACACACACACACACACACGCACACACACACAAACATACACAAAGCTCTATAGACACGAGCAGGTTGCTCTCCTAAACACGGCTGTTATTTCAGCTATTTTGGGCTGGAATCTGCAAGGTTGCCGAGTCGAGTAGTTAATAGACCGCCATGCTTCTCTCTTTCCATTGCCCGCCCTCCTCCTCTTATCCTCCCTCGCTCCTTTGCCCTCCCCCCTCCCCCCACCCACTTCTCTCTGTCCTGGCCAGCTGCCAGCCAGGCTTGTTGTAGCTAACACCGTTGCACACAACTCGCCCAAAGCCCACATTAGAGAGCAGAGCAGCAACAGACTGCTGTAGTGATAGCCATCCTCAGCAGAATACAGAACGCAGTGCTGGTGGCGTGTCTGCACGTGTGTGTGTGTGCGTGTGTGTGTGTGTGTGTGTGTGTGTGTGGTGGGCTGAGGAGGAGATGGGATGAGAAGTGACATGTGAAGCCGTTAGTCCCGGCATAATCCCTCTGATTGCTGCTGGGAGACATGGCTCCTTCTAAGTAGTGGAAGTGAGAGCACACTTAATCATACTTCCCCCATCCACCAAGGGTGTGGTTTGGGTGTGTGTGTGTGTGTGTGTGTGTGTGTGTGTGTGTGTGTGTGTGTGTGTGTGTGTGTGTGTGTGTCTGTGCATGGCTGTGTCTGTGCGTGTGGACGTGCGTGTCCGGGTATGCATCCGTCCGTACACGCCTCTACGTCACAAAGTCAGTCGTGTGTGTGCGTGAGTGTGTGTGTGTGTGTGTGTGTGTGTGTGTGTGTGTACGTGCGTGCACAATCCGCAGTCTTCATGTGTGGGCACTCTGGCTGTGCGATGCGTGCGGTGTGGCAGGATGCGGTGACAGGTTAACGCTGATGGCTGGAAAGAGGGTCCTGTCTGCCCAGCCCCTGCTGCCCGCCATGCACAATTTATGCAGCGAGGGCGCCAAAAGCTTTTAGCAGCTCCAGAGTTATCAGCAATACCATTCTATGAACCACGTGATCCTATGTCGCCATTCATACAGGGCTGGGATAGAAGTCTAGTATTCTCCTGTGTTCCTAAAAGTTGTAGGAAAATGGCGCTACATCACCATGACGTCATAGTGAATGTTTTCCTAATTTGTTAAATCCATAAAAATAAAAAAAAAGGATAACAAGTTGAGGTTACCTTGATTGGGTTTAAAACAAAAACCTTTGCTAGCTCTACGTATTATATCCGCATGCATAATCCATGACAATTGACACATGTCAATGGCCAATTCCTTCAAGGAAAACCTGCGGCTGACCTTTGCCCCACGAAGTGTATAGTAGCCTGCAGAAGGAAGTCAAAGCCTTTAAGCCTTTTAAGATGTTGAACCCACAGATAGGCTGCGTGTCACCCAACAGTGGAGGATTTGTCCCTCCGCCATCATGATCAAATTGAAAACGTGTGGCTGGTGTGTGTGTGTGTGCCTCCTCTGTGTTGAATTAGCACGACATCATCATAGACGCCGGCCGTCGCCGAGCCCTTTGATGTTCGGCACGTAAGCACTTTCCCGCGACCAGTGTGAATCGAGAAACGATTTGCCTGCGCAGATTATGTGGTATTTTAATGACGCTCGCGTTTGAATGGGTGTGTGTGTGTGGGGGAGGGGTTTGCTTTAGGAATTGCTTTTCAGCATGTCTTCAGTATTGACGCATCGACGAGGAGGCTTTCACGTAAAGGATTTTCATCTCCGATAGTACAGTCTCGGCGGTGAATGTGCAGGGGGGCGGGACTGACTTTTCTCTCAGGGTCGTTGGCTCAAGGCTAGAGAGACAGTTTTATTTGGAGAAACGTAGCAAAAAAATATTCCGAATATTTATGCTGGTGCTGGAATGCAGCTGATTGTCCAAGTCTTGAATTCCTTTACCCCCCCTCATACAAAACACCCCCACAATCACACACACTCACACACTCTAACACACACTCGGCCTGTGTGTGATGGATGCTGTGTCCTTTAGTCTGGCAGCTTGACAGGCGCTCCCTGGAGGGAGGGAGGGGGACGGATGAACCTCTGACACCGTGTGTGGCGAGAGCCAGCACGTCATACACACACACACACACACACACACACACGTAGAGACGAATCCCCAGTACAGACTGCTCGCATCGGACACACAGAAGCAGGTGGCGGGTGTTTTGGAAACACATCGATTACGCCCACACCGTCGGCTCCATCGGTCAAACGGTAACGACCCAGACACACTTCCGCTGGAGATAATTGTTCCCTGTGAGCCTAAACCCAGGAGGAGCCCGGGAAGCCCGGTGTACTCCGTCTGTGGAGAAACTCCGGAGAGGCGTCTTCAGGGTCCCGACGCTTTTTTTCTGTGTCTCCGAACATAGAAAGAGTTTGGGATCAGAACCCTCGCATTGATAAAATTCCGATCCCTCCGTGATCCCTCCCCGCCTCGTCGGACCCAGCTGTGGAAGGACGGGAGACATTTCTGGGTGCATTCCGTTCCCGCCGACGGCTGTTCCCAAAACACAGGCAACGCCATCCGTCTGCCGTTCTGACAGTGAGGCATGGCTTTGGGAGACAGTCGGTCTGGCTATCTGCTCCGAACACATACACAGAACACACACACACACACAGAACCTACACACAGAACACACACACACAGAACACACACACACACAGAACACACACACAGAACACACACACACAGAGGACGACAGCCTGTGAGGGTCTATTTTCAGGGTTGGGTATCAACCGCAAATACATACAGATGTGTCACACTGGTGGGAAGGTGATGTTTTTCTAAGCAGTGCTGTGTTGACGGTACAGCCACTTCACTGGCCCTTTAATTCCCAGCTACTCGCCGACATTATCTCACTATAAATCGTTCCCATAACTACAGTGTAGGAAAGGATATGAACGAAAACGCTTCCCATATTATTTTCTTACTGGGGATGATGAATGTCTTTTGTGGCGCTTTGGACTGCTCTTTGGCTAATTCCTACAGTACGCTGTAATTCAATAAGCTGATTGGGTGATCTGCCCCCACCCTGATAAGCTCACCCCTCCCCGGAGCGTGTTTCTTCCAGTGTGGCGGCTGAAGGGAGGGGCTGTTTAGCTCTGCTCACGGAGACCACAGAGAAGCTGGTGGTGCAGACTTTGTGGCACGTGGATGCTTCAGGTTCCTTTGCCTGGGCTTCTAAAAATGCCCCCCTTCCCCCCCGCGTCACCTCACAGCTGTCCCCAACCCTGCCACCACCCTGGATGGTACCAGGCACCTTGCTGGCCAAAGACGCACACACACTCACACACCCACACACAATGGGAAATGGCAGGACGAACCGACAGGCACACGTAGGCAGTGGTCCCAGTACGGGCCCTGCCCTGGCGTGTTAGCGCTGGATGGCAGCCAGGCCACACTCTCTGTCCCCTCCCCTTTGATTACCGCCCTCCCTGCTCACCCAGCCATTTAGCTGTCAGGGCCAGGCCATTACACAAGATATATTACCCCTGGCCTGTCAATCAGCGAGGCCTCACTAAGTGTTTATGACTTCTCATATCTTTTCATGGTCCCATGATCTGTACATCCAGTGCCAACGGCGCCGTTCATCATGGATCACGCGCTGGATGTATGTCTCAAGAGGTTGAACCCTTGACCTTTTGTTGCTGTCACCACAGTTAACCAGGAAGAATATCACCAGCAACCCCACCGGGAACGGGAGGAGCCTTTGACAACCCCTCCGGCTCCTCCCATCACCGACTGTGTCTAGAAAGAGGAAGTGCTGTGAGGAGCCTGGAGAGAGGAGGTGGAGACGAGAGGCAGGGTGAGGGAATGTCGCCCCCCCCCCCCCCCCCCCCCCAGACGGTAACCGTGACACCAATGGGCAGAAATGTGCCGAGCGCACCGTTTTTCTATTTGCGTCGTCGTGTACCCCCCCGTGCCTGTCGCTCTGAAGTGCACCGCACCGCCTCGCCCGGCCCGGAACACCGAGCGGGAACGAGCACGGGACGCCGCCCCCCCCCCCCTTAAAGCACGCTGGCGCTCTCTGCCTGTCGGCACCCATCAGCGACACGCTCCCTCTCTCCAG
>JAPMUY010002311.1:22500-37500 GCA_026901105.3 Galaxias olidus
AATTTCCCTCACTCGTACCTAAGGATCACTCCAAATGACTGTCTCCAGTCCAGACAGTCTGGATGAGACGACGGAGTCATATTGTTTTGGCAGGATTAAGGGTGGGACCCTGCGGTCGAGGCGAGTCAGAGAGCGAGCTATCTGCTCCTCCACGGGGAGGGGGGGGGGAGGGGGGCGGGGGTCCATCAGCCTCAGCCCATGTCCTCTACTTCTGTCACAATCCATTCCCCGCTCCCCGTGGCGTCCCAGGGTCAACCAGGCCCTCCCCCCCCCCCCCAGTTCCCCAGGCTGGGCTCACTTAAGTCAGACCAGAGGCTATACGTTTCCCATGCTGGCGGACGTCGACCCCCGGCGTCCCGTGGCCCGCGCGCCGGAAGCAAGCCCCTCCGACATGGCGTCCGCGGCCCGGGGGAGGAGAGGGCTACTCGGGGAGACACTCCGTCCAAGGCGCTTAACGCCGGGCGGAAGGGAAGCGTCCCGACCGCTGTGTCTGGTGGTTTGTTGTGGTGTCACGCCAGGGTTCTGTCAGATGCACCATTTGACGTTCCCCTGGAGATACGCGGGGCTATTTTTAGCATGGCAGGAGTCTGCTTTTTTTTTGTATTCCCTTCTACGACTCATTTGAACGTGGCTCGTGCGCTCTCGTTCAAGCCTGAGCGAGAGGGGAAGAACTGGCTGTCAGCGGAGAGTGTGTTGTCTGTCTGCCTTTCATGGTCTCTCTCGTCGATCTCTCGCACTCCCTTCTTTCTCCCAGTACTCCATCCCTTCCTCCCCCACCCGCCTTGTTTTCTCCAAACCTGGGTGAGAGACACGGTGATTAGAGGATCACCAACACAGAACATTAGTCTCTGATGGGATCATCGAGCCACCTGGAAATCCCATACCTGTGTGTGTGTGTGTGTGTGTGTGTGTGTGTGTGTGTGTGTGTGTGTGTGTGTGTGTGTGTGTGTGTGTGTGTGTGTGGGTGTGTGTGGGTGCTTGCGTGTCTGTGCGTGTGTGTGTGTGTGTGTGTGTGTGTGTGTGTGTGTGTGTGTTTGTGTGTGTGTGTTGAGTCAGCCAAAGCCTGGGCGCGGTTTGTCATGTTTGGACATCAGCGCTAATCCCTCCAGTAATACTGTGTTGCTGTTGTATGTTGTGCAAGCACCTTTTGCGTTACTGATGGACGTGGGACGTTTAGTAAGAGAGTCTAGTTTTTCACCTCGCCCCACCATAAGGAACAAATAGCAAACAAAGATGAATAATGACATAGAATTTCATTCATTTCTCTCATGATTCATAAAGTGCATTAGTCACTGGGGCTAAATCGGGCCCTAGTCCAAACTCTGTGTTCATATGGATTTGCTTGTCAGAGGAGAGTGGAAGTGTTGGTATTAAGTTGTATCGAGGCGGTGTTATGGCCGACGGCGCCCCGGGCTTGACCCGCTGGATCAGCCCCAGAGACCGAGCCGAGACAGTCTGTACTCAGGTCCCTCGCCTTGTTAGCTGGGAAATATGATTTGACTAGCCGTGTCGTCTTGAGTCGAGCAGCTCGAGCCAGCTAACTCTATTACAGCCAATGAAATGTACAAGCCTCTCCCCTGTGTGTCTCTGTCTGGGTCTCTCTGTTTCCACATCCGTCTGCGAGCCTCTCGTTCTCTCGCTCCCTCTCTCTCTCTCTAATTGATGTTAATCTCTTTCCATTTCTCTTGGTCTAACCGTTTCTCTCTCCACCTCCTTCCTTCCATTTATTTCCCTGGGTGCTATCTCTCTCTCTCCCTCTCGTTCGCTATCTCCCCCGCAAATCTAATTTACGGCGCTTGTCAAAATGGCCGGCGCATCGCTCACTACCGCGAGAGAGGAGCGAGGGGCGCCGTTTCCTCCAAATTAATTCTCCAGAATGAAAGCCCATTTAGCCGGTGCAATCTAATCAGGGGCGGGTGCTGGCAGGGGCGGAGCGCGCCGGGGGCCCCCTCCAGGCGGTGCAGCTGGGGGACGGGGCTCTGGAGGGCGGCTTGGTGGCTGTCGCCGTCTCACCGCGGGCGTCCGCCTGACTGGCTCCTCTACGCACTGTCGCTCGCAGCACTGAGTCACGCGAACGTGAACACAAAACCATTTCGGCGCGCCCAAAACGGAAAGGTCCCCTCCGCATGACTTCGTTCCTGGTGCCGTGCAAAACCTTTTAGGTAGGAGAGAGGGAAACCGAGAGAGTTGTCGAGTCAGGGTTTCTTCTGTGTGACGTCAGTTCTCTTTAGGGACGTTGGACCGCCGACACCCTTTCGTAGCCCCAGCTGTACTGGCGCTCCGACACCCTTCTGTGCGTCTGATGGTACCCACAGGACGTACTGTGTGGCACGTGTTATTAGATGTCCCTGGTGGGAGAGCCAGGGCCCTCCCACACCTTCCCCCTCACATCCCAGACAGTCGAGATCCCACTGCAGTCACCTGTGTTCAGGGAGCGCTGGAGTCACCTGTGGTCCAGGAGAGCTGCAGTGTCTCCAGAAGCATGTGTTCATCCAGTCGCACTGCGCAGCTCATCCTGGATCTGCATTCAGCACGTTGCAAGATTTCATCTTTAAGGCCACGCTGTTTACAGATTGTGAGATGATGGTTATAGGAAGGGTGAGTACGTGCGCACTGATATTGAGCGAAAGAACTCGTCATACATAACAAAAAAGACGTGGCTCATTACCTAAATAGTAAAACGTACATACTATAATCTATAAATATAAGGTGCAGTCTCGTGGTGTTTCTGCTATTTTAGTGTATCCCACGTTTTCTTCCGAGTCGCCGAGCAGCCAGGCAGCGGCGGGGGTGACGCTAATGTCTCCTGTCAGCCGGCTCCACTGCCACTGTCAGCGCCCCGCTCGTCTCCACGAAAATACTACTCATAGCTACAAAGACACGTCTTACTCAGGCTCAGGCATGATCTAATGGAAAGGACAAATGTGTTCCGCCTGTCACAAGTCTTGTTCTCGGCAAGAGAAATGTCCAATGTGTGGCACACAGAAGAGCACTGCCGTGTTTTGGAGGACGTCCAGGCTAGCTCGGGATTAGCGATTACACACGCGGTCGCTACTCGGGAAGGATGAGCCTGGCCACTTCCAAGATAAAGACGATATTCTTCCAGTGGCATGGATGCAAGGCGAGATCAATGGGGAAAGAAAGATCCACCTCTCAGGCTGATTCAGCCGCAAGCCCAAAGAAATCGATACCAGAGCTCTGTGCTAAAGCCTCGGTAGGCTCAGCAGTCCCGAAGCCAAAACACCGTCCCCAATCGCCACACCTCAGAGACACTTTAGTCGAACAGTGTGTCTGATTGGAACCCGTCCCACCGTAGCATCTGTGGCCGCAGCATCAGGTCTGCCCCATCGTGCCAATGCTGCGAAACTCCTGTTTATCGCAATGGCACCACCAGCCGCGGAAGGGAGGGCGGCGTGGTTCAGCTCAGGCCAGCGAGTTTATACATAACCTTAAAGGAATGCGATAGCAGGGGACCGGTTTTGCAGGTAAGCGGCGACGAAATAGCCTCCTCAGGTTCCTGGCTGAATGATTTTGCGAAAACACCCCATTTCTTTCCCGCTGTTTGAAAAGAACGGTCTGATCCCCTGTGTGTACGTACATAGGAGTTGTTTGATTTGAGGCCTTCTCTGATGTTTTTCGCTAACACACCAAAACTCCTGGCAGATTTCGTGCCGCAGACATTTTGTCCCCTTTTTTTTGCCTTTCTTTCCTCGTTCCGTCTCTCCCTCCTCCACCTCCTCGGCCGTGTTCCCTCCCGGAAAGCCCTGACGTACATCCTCTCGGCATGCCGCGATCTGGTTTCCTGTGTGCAAGAAACCTCCCCCTCCCCCTACGCTGGGCCGTACATCGACACGTACTCTTTGTAAGGTCGTGTGAAGTTCACGATGCGGCTCCCAATATTTACCTAATCCTCCCTGCCTGTCGCTGTTCCCACGACGCATATGGGGTAAATCCGATTAAACCTAAAAAGATGGGCTTCACTTGCATGCTACCATGTTCTTCACCACCTACTATCAGTGCAAGACTGGGGGAAAGGGTAAGACGTATTAAATGAAGGATGGAATAAGGGAAGGCATAGGACTTAGTGTGCGTTTTGAAATAAAGTATCAGAGAGTTAAGCAGCGCTGTTTTATAGACTAGGCAACAATTGCTGGTTGTTACAGAAGATCGTTCTGAAGTTGGTCTGCCTTTTCGTAGTCCTCACTGGTAGCGCCTCAACCAGTATGGAACAGCTGTTAGTTGGTTGGCCCCCCATTGTGGGACATTCACAGGAGGTCCACCCTATGGAATATTATCCTTAGCCAAAGAACCGCATTTCCCAGAAGGCTCTTGTTACTGACAAGTTCTAGGTCTGAAAAGCCTCTTGTTAACAGCGGCTCTGAAGTAAGCCTTTTTATGCCATTGTGCTCTCTGCCTCTTTCTCTCTTTCTGCCTTTCTCTCACCCCATTCCCCCCGCCCCTCTATATCTCTCTGCAAGGCAGATAATTAAAGGGAGAAGGGCTTTGAAGTTGGGTTCTTTAGCCGCAGAACTTTCTTTTTTTCTGTTTTGGTCGTCGTCTTACGAGTTGTTGTTGTTGTTAGGGTTGTTGTTGACCCTCAGAAGCGGAGTGGATAGCACAGGCTTTTTAACCAGCGACTCCAGTGCATCAATAGCATTGCTAAACCAAATACTTCTTTATGCTTCGCAAAGCCTGTCCTTCCCCTGCATGCCTTTCATGAATTGAATTTAGCTCGCCCTTTGATAACTCTTTGATGCTTATGTTTTTTCGAGAGCTGGCATCCCTCTGCCTCATTCCGACGTTTCAAAGGGTCAACATGACAAATTGTGACCACAGCCCAACCCTGTAGCGAGCTGGTCGACCTTCATCCGAGAGGGGAAAAGATGCTTCCTTTAATATCAAAGGTTCTTTCTCAGCCTGATAGTGCTGTAGACACGATTGCTTTAAAAGGACATCTCCTGCGAGCGTTTCTAATGGCACCATGGGTAGGATGACATAATGCCATTTGATAGCGTGTCCTTGGCCGTGCAGCGATGACCGCCGCGTGACCGGCTGCCCTGTCAGGCTCACCGCGCACACAGGACACCGCGGGCTCGTGTTCGTCCTCTGCCCGCGTCGATTGCATCGCTCACGGCCGTGGGACTTCGATCCCTTCTTCGTCTTTTACACGTGGCTTTTTGGTTCTCCTTCGTTTTTCTCGCGATTCGTTTCTCTGCCTCAGTCTTGGTACCTCCTGTCGATCGTTTCCTCTCTCTCTCACTCTCTCTCTCTCTCTCTCTCGTTCCTCAAGGCCGTCTCGCCGTCACTCCCTATTCCTTTTTTATGCATTTCTTTTTGATGCATTTCTTACTGTCTTCCTCTTTCAAGTGTTTCCACGTTTTCCATTTCTCAGTCTCCTGCGCTTTATTCATTATCTCTCGACTCGTTCCTTCCTTTGTGTTTCTCTCCCCTATACTTCTATCTCTCCTTCCCTCATCTTCTTCTCTCGTTCCTTCCCTCCATCCCTCTGACGTCGCTTTCTCTTCCCCTTTCTTTAATTCTCTTCTCTTTTATGCTCTTGCATTTCCTATCGCTCTCTCTTTCCCTCCCTTTGTCTCTCCCTCTCCAGTCCTTTTTCCCTTGTCACTACCCCGCGGTCTTCCTTTGTCCGGTCTCTCCCTCCGTCTCCGTGTGTCTGTCCCGGCCGGCTTGGTCCCTGGGTCTTTGATGTCTGCTGTCTGTTTTAATGAGCCTGTTCTCGTTGTCTGGAGCGGTGCCTGTTGCCTCTCTCCTCTCCTCTCCTCTGGGCTGTCCTGACTGACTGACTGACTGACTGACTGACTGACTGACTGACTGACTGGGCCAGGCCACTGCAACGCCTACCGGCCTCAGGCCCGCGCGGCTTAGTCCAGCCCCGGTAGCAGAGCCTGCTTGGACACACACACTCACTCATGTTGGCACATACAAACAAACAAACACACACACACACACACACACACACACACACTCAAGTGCACACATACCAGCACAAATACTCGTGCACACAAATGCTGTATGCACACAAATTAACAAAGTCTCTCCATTCACAAATAAACACACTCTTGGGCGCAAACACACACTAGCAAGGACGTACACACACAGACACCAACACACTGGGACAACTGAACGAAGAACAATTAAACAGCAACAAAATTCCGACGCACCAGTTCATTCAAAAACTATTTCTCCACCACATGCTCAGCTGTCCAAAACGTCACACACAGACATATGCACATCTAAAGCAGGACCCTGTGTACGGCAGCTCTGCCTCCCCCATCTCCCGGGAAGCAGCTGTTATTCTGATGTATTAATCATCTCGTTCTCAACATCTTTAATTAATGATCCGTCTGTCCCCTCACTGATCCGCAGCTTCAAAACCCTCTCCGCGCTCACACACACACACACACACACACACACACACACACACACACACGTGTGGGCACACGGCCGACCCAAAATGCTCGGTGCTACTGATGGAACTTCAAACGAGGGGGTTTCCTCCGTGCAGCCTGGCTCAGTCGCACCGCACGCTTTTCTGGGATCAGACGCACATCTTGCTGCCCCCCCCCCCACACCCCCCACCTGGGCTGGAGAGCGTGTGCAGGGACTGATAGGAGAGCAGAGGAGGGGAAAGGTGGGAGCCCAAGCTACTGCTGTGCCTGTCGATGGGGTGGTTGTTGACGGGGGCCAAGCCAGTAAGCTGTGTGTGTGTGTGTGTGTGTGTGCGTGTGTGTTTGTGTGTTTGTAGGCTTATCAGGTGAGCCCGGGCAGAGTGTCAGACGCGGTTATGGAGGCATCCAAGACAAGCGCTGCGGTGAGTTCTCCTGGCTGTCTTTTACCACGTCGGTGGGACTGATGAAGAAACAGATAGGACGACTGATAGAGAAGACAGACAGAAGCACAGAGAGACAGGCTGATAGCAGGACAAACTGGCAGGCAGACAGTAGGACAGGTAGACAGACAGATGCTATGGCAGATAGTCTTACAGTTTGAAAAGTAGATAGTTGGACAGATATACAAACGAACCGCAGAAGAGACACAGGCATTTAGTGGGACAGGCAGACATATCTGTACAGTCATATCGACAGGAAACAGATGGAAAAGGAGGCAAACAATGTTGAGTTATAGACAGACAGGAGGACAGAGAAAATACGTGAGACAGACAGCTAGCTAGACAGACAGCTGGGCAGATGGGCATACAGACCAGCCGGCAGGCAGGCAGGCAGGCAGGCAGGCAGACAGGCAGGCAGACAGACAGGCAGGCAGACAGGCACACAGACCAGCCGGCAGGCATGCAGGCAGGCAGACAGGCAGGCAGGCAGACAGGCATACAGACAGACAGACAGACAGGCAGGCAGGCAGGCAGGCAGGCAGGCAGGCAGAGAGACAGATTTGTCCCACAGACCCAAATGGAGACAGATGTGGCAATAGGAAGGGAGATTAGAGCCCGCTGCCTCTGCATGTGCAAACTAGCCTGTTTCATAACACCACCCCCCCCCCCGCTTCTTCTTCTTTTTCTTCCTCTTCCTCTTCTTCTTTTTCTAATTCTGTTTTACTTCTTCTTCTTTTTCTTCTTCTTTTTCTTCTTCTTCTCTTGATTACCGCCGCTCGCGTCGTGCTAGCTCAACATATTGTTTCTCTCATGTTTGTCATCGTTATCGACTTTCTTTCTTTTTCGCCGACTCACACGACAGGTGCCGGGTGTTACGGCCGCCGCTTCTGTGTTCATGGTCTGCTCCTCTCACATCTCCATCCTCTCCTGGTTTTAGCTGGTCATCACTGTGTGTGCGGCAGCGTGCACGCTGTCATCTTGCTTTTCACACCTTTGATCAGGCTTTTAGGCATGACATTTTCCGATCTTGTTTAACTTGTGACACTTCCACTAACGATCACTACTTTATATTTAGTTTAGTTTAGTAACCATGTTTTTGTGATATTATTATATTATATTATTATATTCACATCAAAAACCCAATTTCCTTTGGTTTTGGTAGAACGAACAAACTACTTTTTGTGTTCTTAGCTCTCTGCTTTTGAACCTTTGAGTTAGTATTGTAACTGATATTCTTTACTGTGTCCAAGTACTAACAACACTCATTTCACATTCCTCTTGCTAGCAGTAAAACTGCCTTACCTTGAAAGTGTGAAATCGTTGACTCGGTCTAATGGTCTTTCCCTCCCTCTCTCTCCCTCCTGGGTCCGACAGCAAACCCTGGAGAACAACCTGACCAACCTGGTGAAGAGGAACAGTGAGCTGGAGAACCAGATGGCCAAGCTCATCCAGATCTGCCAACAGGTGGAGGTGAGGACCATCTCTCCCTGTGTGTGTGAGAGAATGTGTGTGTGTCAGAGAGAGAGAAAACGAAAGAAAGAAAGAAAAAAAAGAAAGAAAGAAAGTCATAAACTTATGTCTTCATGAAATTGCATATACACATATGTTTGCATTTGCACAGTCTGCATACATTCCCAGACATTGAGTCACTCTGGCTTGCACACACAGCCATGACCGGTTCATCCAATTTTTGTTTCGCGTATGCCAGCCAAAAGAAAAGGCATTTTTCCATTTCAATCTTCTCCTTTTTGCCTCTGGACCTTCTGAGCGTCTCGCTCTGAGTGAGAGGACATGTCGGGGGGTAAAACCTGCGGACGGCCCTGCCGGCAGCCCCTGTTCCCCTGGGGCCCAGGATGTCATTAACACCCCAGTAGAACACTATTGATTGTGCAGGCTCCGTGGGCTCTGCGGTGAGCCCGGCTCCGGCACAGGCCAGCGTGCGGCCAATCGCCTCGCGTCGCCAAGCAAGGATTGGAGAGTAGCAGAGCCTATTGAGCCTCCGTCTCCTTCTTTTCCTTTGGTCGATCGCTCTCTCTCTCTCTCTCTCTCTCCTCCCGGCTCTTTCTCGATACCTGTTTTTTTCTGTGCTTCGCTATAAATCTATTCATTTATTTCTATTTCTCTGTGTATCTATTTTTCTCTATTGCTCTCTTGAAATTGGTAGCTTCTGCTTAAGCGAGCATGTTTTCTTTTAGATACTATTTGCTGGCTTCTGGTAAAATTTGAGTTTTGTTAGGGTTCTACAAATAACGATTTTCTTTTTGGCAAAAGGATAATTGAAATTCGATTTTTTTATCTACCCTTTTTAGGGCAGTGAAATATTTTGAACAAAGTGTATCTGTTCGACCACTGTGTGTACGACCATCTCTACTTACCATTAAAGAGGAGACCGGTAGAACGTGCTCTTTTAGGCACAGTGTCATGCTAGTATTGAATAGAAAGACAAGGGCAGTGTCTGCTGTATTTACCCTGACATTAGTCTGTTCATGGAATATATTGTCGAGTCCAGAGTGCAGCTGTCACCAGAAGCCACAATGAGTCATTTGAATATGGGCCAGATGGTTATTGAGTGTCGACTGACAACCAGTCCCTCCCTAGTGGCCGTACCTGAGGCGAAAGACGCAGACTTTCCACAACCCCAATTCCAAACCTTTTTTTTCCCGGTTTCCCTAGCTTAAACAACACTGTTCTGCAGTACCAATAGCTGATTCAAGTCTCCACATTGTCTGGTCTGACTCCGATCCCGATTGGTCCGTCTGCCTGTCCATCCCACCTGGCTGGTATCCAGTAGCAACCTTTAGCTGAAGTAAAGGCGAGGCCCCCACCTCTCTAAACGGTCTAGAGCGCTAAGCTAAACAAACAGCCTGTTGTTTAGCTCTACGACATATGAGGTTCTGTTGTTTAACCGTGGCGCTGGCTGGGTGACCAGCTGGCGAGCCGCAGGGCAGAGCTTTTAATAGGGGCCGTTGAGAACGCACACACACACGAGCCCACCTCACCCCTACTCTGGAGTTAAGATTCCAGATGAATTTTATCGTCCCACAAAGTGGAAAATTTGGCTTAGGCTTCCTCCCATGCTGCCGCCATAAAAGTTCCACATACAAAAAACATACAGTGATGTTAGTAAGTGGAAGCATACAGCAATGTTCCTACACGTCCTTACGTATAAACAGAATAACAACTCATCTATAAAAGCCAAGGTCTGCACAAATTCCTTCTCTGCTGCTATATAAATGTTTTATTGACACATGGATAAATACATTTTCAAATCTATTTATTCTGGGGCTCTGTAGCTGATACTCAGGGGCAGGTGTACGCATAAGTTCGCCCACAGATTTCGTCCCAGCGTCCTCCCAAAAACATACAGCGCAGCGCATTCACTTTTCCTGCTCGTGCATTTCCAGTCTGCGTGTAGCCGTGTCCTAACCGTGGTGCTGATCGCGCTGCTGCGCCGCACGAGTCAATTCAAACACTTCCCCACGGCCCATATCAGATGCATCAAGCAAGGTTGCGTTGACATTGCATATTTTCCAAAAGGTTGCCGTTTCATTGCTTTTTTTTTTTTTTAAACCGGGCGCCGCATTTCTCTGATGCACACACATCTGCCCCTCGGCGTATGGTACAACATGGCATGGCTCCGTTAACCATCCAGTTGGTTTGCCTTGGAGCAGCCTGTTTGCGAGCGGACCGCAGAGCTCGCCGAGCAATGGCCTTGGAAGGACAAACATGGACTACCTCAGGTGCTGCCATTGATCTTCCCACACCGCCCCTGCCAGTCAGCTGCTCGCTCGATTTACCTCAAATGACTTTCCACTATCAAGTGTAATGGAAACCGTGCGTTCCCAGTGTTAAAAAAAGGAGTTGTTTGCTCCCCTTCTGCCTCTGCCGGCATACAAATGCTGCTCTCATCTCTTATTCATTGGCACAAATTAGTGAGGCCCGCTGTGGAGACGCACGCACCAGCGACTCTTCGGCAAATTATCAGCAGATACCTTTTTCTCTGTTTTTGGTTCCCCATTTAGAGCTATTCTCATGTGTGAGGTTTGACGTGAAAAGAGTAAATTATTTACGGCTGAGGGGAGGCGAGGCGGTATCGTTTCCAGGTGACGGCTAACGCGTGCTGTTGCTGTAATGGAGGCGCTCGAAAGGAGAGGCCCGGGAAGTGGTTTACCCCCCAGACGGGATCCCAGCGGCTGCGGATAGACAGGTGCCGCGGCGGTCTATTCATTCCGAGGCGCTTTGCCTCCAAACCTGCCCGGCGACACAGTGGGACAGAGGGGAAAGAAAGGGAGAGGACGCGGTAGGAAGACGAGGCGGGCCACGCGGCGACTCTCTGTGACCCGAATTGCTCTTTCTGCTCGTCTCACACCGCGCTCACAGCGGCGACGGCGCGCCCACAAAGCCGCGTGTATGAGCGTGCGGGGTGGGAGGGGGGGTTACAGCAGCAGGCTTTCCTCTCCCCTCTCACCCCGAGCAGGCGCTCTTCTCTGCAGGATACCGCTTCTTTTTTCTCAGACTTTGCTCAGAAAAGAGACGCCTCGGTTTTGATGAGCCGCTCCGTGTTGTTTCTCGAGGGTTTTTTTCCCCTCCTCCTCTGGCTATGTTCACTTTTTTAATGTATTTTTAGACCCCGGAGTACACACACAAACACACACACACACACACACACACACACACACACACATTATTGTGAGCGCACGAGTGCCTACCAAAGCCCAGCCACACTTATGTCCTTTTTTCTCTCTTTCCTGCCCGTCTCTCTAGCTCTCTCTCTCTCTCACAAACACACACGCACACGTGCACGTTTAAACACACACAGACATGCGGTGTGTTGTCAGTGAGTGGCTGCAGAGCGGGCTGGAGTGGGCACATAAGTCACACTCATCCATTTTGTATCAGGTGGCTGGGCCGCGCTCGGTGTGTATCAGCTGCCGGAGTGCTTCACGGGCGGGCGATCCCCAGGGAGGCCACTCGGACGCCGGGCACTTAGCCCTCCACCTCCTAGCCTCTCTCTCGACCTTTCCCTCTCTCTCCACCTCTATCTCTCTCTACCTCTCTAACTCTCTCCACCTCTCTCTCTCTCTGCCTCTCTCTCCACCTCTATCTCTCTCTACCTCTCTCTACCTCTCTAACTCTCTCCACCTCTCTCTCTCTGCCTCTCTCTCCACATCTATCTCTCTCTACCTCTCTCTCTCTCCACCTATATATCTCTCTCTACCTCTCTGACCCCACCTATATATCTCTCTCTACCTCTCTCTCTCCACCTATATATCTCTCTCTACCTCTCTCTCCCCACCTATATCTCTCTCTCTACCTCTCTCTTTCCACCTATATATCTCTCTCTCTCTACCTCTCTCTCTCCACCTATATCTATTTTTCTACCTCTCTCTCTCCACCTATATCTCTCTCTCTACCCCTCTCTCTCCACCTATATATCTCTCCCTCCCTCTTTCTCCTGTCTAGTAGTTGAGCAGCTGGTACTGAACACTATGGCCTAGGCATGGTTAAAGAACAAGTGGTCACACTGTTGTAGTTGTCCGTATGTTTATGTTCACATTCACGCTCATGTACGACGTTATAACGATATTAACAGACCAATAAAGTAATGAACAGATTTTTGCTTTTTTTTATCTATATATGAAAAACGAACTTACACTATATTGAAGTATACTCAACTTTAAAAAAAAATCTGCGGAAGACTTTTCCAACTGAACATGCCTTTTCAAACCCAGCTCTACTCCTTACTCTTCCTGTGTTAGCGCTCTTCCTCCTCGTCTCCTCACTCACCCAGGAGCGTTACCTTTCCTCTTATTTTATTTGGGAGTCTCAGCTATTCCAAGCTTCCTCGCTGGCAGTGTTTTAATGAGGGGTGCTCATTAATTACACATAGCCCGACACCTAACTTGCAAGCGTTTTCGTTCTAACGCAAGGCTAGCTCAGGGAAACAAGTTCTTGTGGAGGCTGTGTGGGAAGCAGCAGGGGGCCTCCCCTCAGGAGCCGGGGTTGTGTGTGGGTGGGGGTTTGTGTGTGGGTGGGGGTTTGCGTGTGGGTGGGGGTTTGTAGGTGTCGGTTTGTGGGGGGGGGTGTGGGTGGGGGGTGGGGTGTTTGTGGTTTGTGTGGGTGGGGGGTGTGGGTGGGGGGTTTGTAGGTGTGTGTTTGTGGGTGTGGGTGGGGGTTTGTGTGTGGGTGGGGGGTGTGGGTGGGGGTTTGTAGGTGTGGGTTTGTGGGTGTGGGTATCTCTTCTTTTTGGACTGAGAACGTCTGTGGCTTTTTACTTTGCGTACTCTCCCAGTAGTTTGGAGCATTCAAATATTAAAACAAGGCCCTATCGCTTTGTATTAGTATTTGCATTCCATTTCCATTCCATTAAGCACTGTTCATTTCCTCCAGACTTTGGACTAAGGTTTTCATCATCTACACTACATGGGGAAAATATGTAGTGATCAGGTGGGAAAAGAAGTAGTGATCAGGTGGGAACAGCTAGAGTTGGCTTTGAGATCTACCGCGCAGCTCAGCTGTAATCCACGCTGTGCTTGGATAGCTCCATTAATACTGCTTAATTACCAGCCTTTGTTACCAAGATGCCGTAGTTGGTGTGTGTGTGTGTGTGGTGTGTGTGTGTGTGTGTGTGTGTGTGCGTGTGCGTGTGCGTGTGCGTGTGCGTGTGCGTTTGTGTGTGTGTGTGTGTGTGTGTGTGCGCACGAGAGAAACAGAGTTTGACAGAGGGATAGAAGGAAGAGAGGGTGTGTGAGATTAATGAGGCTTAAGTAGATTTAAATGTTGTAATGAGTTTTGTGGAGGATATCTGGGTTGTTGAGGCTGAGGAGGTTGATGGCAGGCAACTTGACGTGTCGCTGTAATTTCAAATAGAGATTGCCATCATAAAGGTCACATACCGTAACATCGTCCTCTAACCAATTTCTTTGGTCTTATTGGAAGATGTTTCATCTCACATAAAAACACAGTTAGTTAAACCAATATAAATGTTTTTACCACGCAAGTTTGCTTTCATTGCTAATTAAAATCCCAGCTAAAGCCTTAAAGTAACCTAAAGACACCGAGCTTATTAGCGGAAAAGAAACTACAGCATTTGGAAACTATTGAGGTACATTCAAAGCTGTTTGGTCCTCTACTTCTCGGATTATCTCCCCACTGTCGTAACATTGCCAAAGTCTCTCATAACTATACCTTAGCGTGTGTTGTTGTTTGTTAAGCAGCAACATATTGTAAACCCTTTGTGTGTGTGTCCTCTGGTACAATCGAAGATGTGAAAGCACTCCGCGTCTCCTGTTACCCGTGCGAACGGTTTCTCTTTGATGTGACAGCAGTGGGAGCACTGGTGACGCCCACCTCCCTCGTGTGACAGCTGGTGTCTCCCACCGTTCAGGCTCGCGTCTCCTTCGGAGAGCACGACTGGTGGGTTCTCCTTCCCGTAAGATCTGGTGGAGGACGCCGGTGCCAGTCTGGACGACTCCTGTCAGTCTAACCAGCTGGATGGCTTTGCTCCTTTTGTGAGACAAAGCTATTGCCTCATTCACAGCAGTGTCATGTGGGAGTCTACGGCTGGCTGCCAGTCATAGTGTTTGCTCCATGAAAGCCTTTTCCGTGAGGGATCCGTGAACTTTCCATTGATTTTTCCAGACTTTATAAACCTTTGTAGTTGTTACGATCTCCGTTTGTTGCTGCGGGCAGTATGCCGCTAGATCGTTTTTTTTTATATGATATGACATTCCCGGAAATCACCTCATTTAGACCTCAGTCATACTTTCGACTGCGTCAAGATGAATGTTCGTAGAGTATATCATCATTCTTTGGAAATTCACTTCATGTCTCATAACCCATATCAGTTTGGTCTTCTTAAACACATGCTGACACTATATCTACGTGTACAGGTGAACACTAGTATTAAGCCATTCAAATACAAAGGCAGATCATATTTGGTCCCGTGCCTGTGTAATTGGTTAGTTTCTCCTCCAGTCAGCGGGAGGGTGTGCTTACAGTGTGCTAACGGTGTGCTAACAGTGTGCTAATGATTTGCTAACAGTGTGCTAACGGTGTGCTAACAGTGTGCCAACGGTGTGCTAACAGTGTGCCAACGGTGTGCTAACAGTGTGCTAACTGTGTCCTAACGGTGTGCTGTCCCTCAGGTC